>OVBE01003886.1:0-25538 GCA_900406425.1 Iberis pinnata | reverse complement strand
CCTATTATCACTACAACGATATGATAGTGTAATAGGAATTGATAACTTTTTCACACGAAAAATCCTTACTATCACCAAATACAAGGGAATATATCAAAGGGGAATGAGATGCCTCAAAAATTTATTCTTGAAGTCAGGGTTTTTGATGTGTGGGGGATTGACTTCATGGGTCTTTTCCCTATATCTCATAAAAATTTCTATATCCTTGTTGTTGTAGACTATGTGTCTAAGTTGGTTGAAGCAATTTCTAGTCCCACTAATGCTTCTAATGTTGTTCTAAAGATGTTCAAGTCTGTGATTTTTCCCAGGTTTGGTATCCCTAGAATAGTTATGAGCGATGGAGGGTCTTACTTCATCAGTAGAGTTTTTGAAGGATTGCTGAAGAAGCATGAAGTTAAACACAAAGTGGCAACACCATATCGTCCTCAAACTAGTGGACATGTAGAAGTTTCTAATAGAAAAATTAAGTTTATTTTGTAGAAAACGGTGAACGAATCTAGAAAGGATTGGTGTTTGAAGCTAGATGATGTTGTATGGGCTTACAGAACTACATTCAAGACTCCTCTAGGTACTACTCCATTCAATCTCGTTTATGGTAAAGCTTGTCACTTGCCTGTAGAGTTAGAGCACAAGGCTGCATGGGCTGTCAAGTTGCTGAAATTCGATATGAAGCCCGCAGCAGAACGGTGTCTCATTCAAATTCATGAATTAGATGAGATTCGCTATATTGCATATGAGAACTCTAAGATCTACAAGGAGAGGGAAAAAGCTACACATAACAAGAAGATCATTCCCAAATATTTTCAACATGGTGATCATGTATTACTCAATAACTCTAGATTGAAACTATTACCTGGAAAATTGAAGTCTAAGTGGTCTGGACCATTTGTCACTAAAGAGGTAAGACCCTATGGTGCAGTTGTTCTTTTTGATCGCCAAGGTAATGAATTTGTGGTAAATGGTCAAAGGTTGAAGCCTTATCTACCTACTTCATAGCTAATAGAGGAATCTACGATTTCTCTGGCTGACCCACCCTCTACTTAGAGGTAAGTACCGTCAAGCTAATAACGTTAAACAAGCGCTGAGTTGGAGACAACCTACTGTTTTGTGTTTTAGTTTAGTGGTTTTTTTGAGTCAGTTTAGTTTTAAGTTTACTAACATATTAATTTTTTTGGTTTTGAGTCCATATGTTTCAGAAAAAGAACAAAAATTTCAGGTTCAGTTCAGAGGAAGGGATTGATCGATCCAAACTACTGGAAAAATTGTGGACCGATAGATTGATCATTCTCCCATTTAGATCAATTGATCCGATTAAAATGGGGAAAATGCATTAAATGGATCGATCGATCCAACCACAGATCGATCGATCCAACCACAGATCGATCGATCCATTGTCCCTGAGAGATTACGTAAAAAGAGAGCGATTGATCCCTCACCCAGGTAACCAAAAAAATTCACTTGAATCAAACCAGATTTTAGAGCTTAAACTGATTTCAATTGATTCTAACTGGTTCTCTCTCGCCCCTAACCCTAAAATCGCGATACACCCCCCCCCCACCATTTCTCTCAATTTTCTCAAGCTTTTTCTACAACACTTTTGAGAAATCTCCATTAGTCCATCTCACTTAATTCTCAACCATTTTTCATCACTACTTTGCTCTAAACAACTCGAATTTTTGTGCTGAATCTGTTTTTGTAACTCGTTTTTTTATTTCAAGCAAGGTATGGATATCTAACTCTCTCTCTCTTTGGTCTAAAACTTTGGTTAGGGTTTTGGGTTTGGTGGATTTCTCCTTTCTAGGATTGGAGTTGTTATCTAGGGTTTGATTATACTCTTTCTATTCAAATTTCATGGCATGCATGATGGTTTGGATTAGTTGAATTGAGATTGTGGAATGTTGATTTTGGGTTTGAGAATTTGATTAGGAATTCAATTGTAGGAGATTAATTATGCATAAATGATTTAAAATAGTGGTTTATGACTCAATGTGGTTGCTAGGTAGTGTTACTTTGGATTCCATAAATTTTAATTTCAATTTCTTAGCTCCAAATCACTTGATTATTGGATTCTTGAATGATTCTTAACTTGATTCTTGCTAATTCTAAATAAGTATCGCTAAAATCATTTCTCACCATTGACTATATTCATTGATGATTTAATTAGAATTGATTTTAGATTTTTGACATTGATCGGTTTTTTTTTAAGTATCTTGATTCTTGTTAGTTTTAACTAGTTATGCTTGATCATTTCTTAATACTTCTTGGCATGCTAATTTGGATTTTTGGATGATTTGGTGTCTTGACTAAGCTTACACATGTGATTCTTGCTAATTTTTTAGTTAGTATTGCTCGATGAATGTGAATTTGATGGTTTCTTTTGCATTTGATTCTTGTTAACTTTTATGATTAACATTGCTCGATCATTGCATAACAAATCACTCTTTTGTCTTGACTTTATTAAATTGAAAAATTTATCTTAAGTCTTTTCTTTGCAGAATGGATGACGATCCCATGCGAAATGAATGTTTGGACGATGATAGACCAATAGCCACAGACAGAGCGACATTCTCAAGAACAGCAAAGCAACATCAACCCCAAACAACTCGTTCCACCTCAACCGCTCCTTCACAAACCAAGAAGAGAGCAACCGCAAATGAAAAAGGGAAAGGCGTAGCTTCAAGCAGTGAGATAAACGATTTAGTCATCAATCCTAACTACTTACAATCACCTTGGCCTCGCAAAGCTCGTACGTGATTCAACAACTGTATATACAGTCTTTTGGCCTCCCAACTGAAGAATCACAAGGGTTGGAAGGAGAGGAAGCTAACAAAAAAGTGGGATATTTTTGATTCAATGTTTTACAATGCCCTACTGTGGGTTACGATGGAACCCACACGGTTTGCGGATCACTCAACCTTGGCAGCAGTGGGATTGATGATGATGGGTCTAGGGGATTTCCCTTTCCAGGCTTATCCTCTCTACACAAACTTGGCGATGCAAAGCCTTGCCTCCATCCGCATCATTAGCGAGGGCTAATGATTTGCTGGCACTGAGGTACGGTTCTTTTTCCTTGGTCGACTCTATAGGATTCCCACTACCGAGTTTGTTACTATCTTCGGTTTCAGAGGTGGAGGGTATCTCCCAGACTTGCACGATTTCTATTCATATAACGGTCTATGGGATATAGTTGCACAAGGAGAATATGAGTCACAGGCCGCGAAGCTCACTAGCATTCGCAACCCTGCTATACGCATCATGATGAAAATCATCGGCAACACGTGGTCCAGGAAATATGTATTCGTTGCAGTTAGTACTCGGGAGGTAGAGCTACTCCACTATACCATATGCGATTTCACCATGGATTAATATGAGATCAACCAAGACATTACTTCATACGAGGCTAAAATTAGTTGGCTTTTTTCTCATATTCTAGCATCCAGGAAGATCAAAGCTTTGAAGTACCCAAATCGGAAGAAGGTAATGGGTAACTTAGTGACTCCTCTTTTGAGATATGTAGGGATTCCCCTTGATTTTATTTATTTCATTTTTATGTGTTCAAGACTTATGTGTCTATTCATGTCATTATTACTTCTTCTGGATTTATTTTTGCACTAGGAATGTGTGAAGTAAGTCTGAGGAAGGGTATATGATTGGTATATGATGTTACTAACGATATTTTGATGTTTTGTCTTTTTGATGAAAATTTTCAAAATTTTTGGTTTTTATTTAGATGAGTCTAGTCGAGTCAAGCCGAGTCGAATGAACAATGACTATAATCCATGATGACTACTAACCTAGTATAATTTCAATATCATTCTCTACTGGACTATTGATTTAGATTAATTGTTGCATTTAGGATCGGAACCCCATTGATTAATTGCTATGCTTTTGAAAGTTCTGATCTTTTGGATTGATGATGATTGATGCCGGCTCTGATTGGATATGACTTAAATTGATCTTAATTTTTCTTGCTTATGGTGTTGGTAATACTTTGAAAGCAAGGTACCTTGCTCTTCAGTTCTCTATAAAACCGTCAAGTTCTTTTAGTATGATCCAGATCCTTTCTCTCCTTCCCTTCAAAAGAAAAAAAACAATAAAAAAGATTAAACAGCGGACCTCGAAGTCCGTTTCCTTATCCCATAAAACCGTCTTATAGGGGGTATTTATACTTATTATTTGGAATTATCCAAGTGTTTTCCATGTATATTTCGCATATTTGTAGGTTTCTAGGTGTTTGGGACGTTCTGGAGCGAAAAGAATGGTTTTCAGAAGATTTCAGGTGCAAACGGAAAAAATGAAGATGGATGGATCCATCTAGACTGAAGAATGATCCATCCAGGATACACGTATACAGAGATCGATCATTCCAAGCATGGATCAATCGATCCAAGGTCTTTGGATACTTACGGTAAACTATATCGGTCGATCCTTTGATAGATCGGTCGATCCCTTGATAGATCGATCGATCCCATTTAATGAACAAATCGATCGATCCTTACTCATATTGATCGATCCCTGCGCACGAGAAGAACATATAATTTTTCCTAAATTACGATTATTCCTTCAAGACTTATCAAGAGTTTTCCCTTATTTGTTTTATTTTCCTTTTCCCTTTTGTATATAAAAGCCCTAAGCTTAGTTTTATTTTCTTTTTTTACACGCACACTTGTGATTTAAGAGTTTTTACAGAGAGATCACAGATTCCGACCTTGTATTTGGAGAAGAGTTATGGACTCGACTTATATGTTATACAATTTGGTTTTTTGAATATGCAATCTTCAATTATGCTTTCTGTTTACGTTTCCATGTCTGAGTAGTTCCCTAGTTAGGTTTTAGGGGTTTCCGAGGGAAACAAGTTTTGATAGTTATGATTTAACATAATGAATTTGATCTCTTAGGTTCTTAGTCTAGATTTGTTATTAATGCATGAATTAGAGTAGCTAACTAATTTGTTGATCTTAGATTTATAAATGCAAAAAGATCTGGTTTAGGGATCTGATCTAGTTTAGATGAGTAGATGTTCTTTCTTAGCGAGAGTGTTATCTTGAATGTCTATGAAAAATTGAATTTGAATTTATTGCTTGGTTGAATTATTGGACATGCGAGAGTTTATATATGATGATTCAAACATAGGGCTTAATAATCTGAGAGGAGATTAATCTAGTATTGTCTTTCATATCGAGAACTATTTTCATTACCCATTACCAAATCATGCATGTTAAGTTGAGCTTCAAACCTGAATACCTGTGGAATTCCCTAACGCCTGCCGTCTTAGTTAATTAATTTAAAACAATTTTAGTTTATTTGTATTGCTTAATCTTAGTTAAAAACAACCTTATTTATTATGTCCTAGATAAAATAGACATTAAACTGAAAGTCGCACTATCTAGTCCTCGTGGAATTCGACCCTATTCTATATAAATTTGATATGTTCTCTACAGTATAGATTTAGGATTAAATCATGAGCCTATCACAGGCCACACAATATAGGAGAGGTCGAACAACCTACGCCATTACCGAAAGTGGAAAGCCACCTGATAATCCCCCACCTCTCGATGATGACCCAAAAGCATACTGCGACTTTCACAAGCGAACTGGGCACCGGACAACATATTACCGCCACATGCAGTCCATTCTCTTGAAGAAGTTTCAAGACAGAGAAATCGATACCATTAGGAAGCAGAACAACGATAGACGACGCACTAGAAACTCAAGGTTCAGCCCGTTATCAAGGGGAAGAGCACAACTCCCAATTTAACAAAATCAGGGAAACAATTTCCCACACCATTGACGACATGACGCCTCCTAATCGCACTAGAGACCGGAGCCTAGTAAATGCGTTTGATGCCCGAGTAACTAAGGGCTCATTGCCGAGAAGGCGAGTCAACATAATCATGGGCGGATTGCTATCGTGCAACGACTCAGTAAGGTCAATCAAAAGCTTGGAATGTCGAGCTGTGAGCGCCCAGATAAATCAGGCCAATGTACTCCACACCTCACCTCTTGTAGTGTTTGGCGACAGTGATCTGCGAGGCCTCATCCATCCTTACAACAACTTCCTGGTCATCGAACTGGTTATCGCTAACACGGAAGTAGCAAGAATTTTAATCGATAGAGGCAGCTCGGTTAACTTATTTTCATGGAAACTCTCAATATGGGAATTAGTAAAGAACTGGTAAAGGATGGAAGCAAGACATTGACCGGATTTAGTGGGGAGATGGTCCGTTCGGCAGAAGCCATCAAACTCCCAGTTCAAGCAGGAGGCATAACTCATATGGTTAAATTCGTGGTCATGGATCAACAATCTGCTTTTGACGTAATCCTAGGAATCCCTTAGCTCTATTCTATGAAAATCGTGGTATCAACCTACCACATATGCGTCAAATTCCCAACCAGTAAGGGAACCTGGATGATAAGAGGAAACCAACGCGTAGCTCGACTATGTTTTTTAACATATCAAAAAATGAGGAGGCTACAAGTATTAGAAGAGCCTTTCAGTAAAAAGCACGTACATACTCCCAAATTATCCCCCGAGTTAGAAAAGGTTGAGTATGTAGTTATCCTGGCTAAGCATCCTTACCGAATAACCGGGATAGGGAAGACATGAAGGGCATTGACCCGGCCATAACCTCCCACGAACTCAACATGGACCCTACCTACAAGCCAGTGAAGAAAAAACGGCGCATATTAGGTGCCGAACGATCCAAGTAGTAAATGACAAGGTAGAGAGACTCTTAAATGCAGGTGAAATTGGCCGACGAACTCTGGTCGTCCACCACGAATTCTGGTCGTCCATGATAAATTCCGACCATCTACGATGAAGGTTGGTCAGCAACGGCGAAGTCTGGTCTCCCACAACGAAGTTAGGTAATCCACGATGAAGTCTTGTCGCTCATGATGAAGTCTGGTCACCCACGATGAATTCTGGTCGCTCAATACAAAGTCTGGTCGCCCATGACGAATTTTGGCTGCCCACGACGATGTCTGGTTGCCCTAGACAAAAACTTGTCGCCCACGATGAAGTCTAGTAATCCACAACGAAGTCTAGTCGGCCGCGAAAAAGCTTCGGACTTTTAAGCCATCGATTGCACCTAACTTACTTAACTAATACCTTGCAAGAACACTTTAACGATTCTTACGAGGCGGGGGGGGGGACTAACTATTGGGGTCAAAAACGATAATGACAAAATCGATGTCTGAAAATGTCAAGGAAATAATCAAACAATCCGAACATCAAACCGCTCAAGTTGAATTATCCCTATCAACGTAACATGCCACAATACTTCTGAAAGACCATAAAGCATATGTTTCAGAAGAATCAAACAACAGTCTTAGAATCTCTATGCAGTCGTCTCTATACTCTTTTGTCCTTAGTCGAGAATGTTTTTCCCATTGGGTTTTCCTATCACTAAGGTTTTAACGAGGGACGATGGTCCACTCATTTGGAACAAACTTCCAAGGAACACGTAAAACCTCGACTAATACGCAATCTTCAGATAAATGCTTTAGTCTCGAATATCGTTTACGAACAGCACAAATCTCTCTAAAGTACGAACAATCAGAATATTTGTGGACATTCGTTCATCTCGCCAACTTGCAAGATGAATTCGCATTAGAAATTCATCTCGCCAACCGGCGAGATAAATTCGAATTGGAAATTCATCTCGGTAGTTGGCGTGATGAATCTGAAAATTCGTCTCGCGAATTGGTGAGATAAATTCGCATCGGAAATTAATCTCGCCAGTTGGCGAGATGGATAGGAAAATTTATCTCGTCAACTAGCATGATGAATTCGCATCAGAAATTCATCTCGCCAATTGGCGAGATAAATCGCATATATTTTTTGTATCACTCCGAATGAATCATCTCTTGTTTCGTATCGTTATAAGTCAACTAGGTCATTAGTCTTTGGTTGTTTGTTACGAAACTTGGTGATGGCTCTCAGAGCTAAGGCTCGCAACCTGTTGAAACGCTCAATAGAATTTGTAATAAGACCTATACTTTGCACCCTGTTGTATTCTTTAATTATCGTATTTTATTATCTTTTTCGTATTCTGATCTTATTCGTGTTTGACTCACAGAAATCTAGGATCTCTGGAAAGTTAGAGTTATCTTTGATTTTCCATGACTAACGGAAATCGGTAGTGCGAATTTCGGTTCCCACAATTTGGCGCTAGAAAGAGGGGACAAGTGATTTCTCTCACATCAAACAACAAGTTCAGAAACATGAGTACCAAAACTCAAAATGACCAACCAGCTTATGACAGTCTTCCACCACACGAAAACATTGAGCAGACTCCACCAACGAACGTCACCACAGCCAACACTGACGCAAACACTACAGCGTTTGAAGAGATTAAGAAACCACAACCGCAAGATCTAGAGCCATCCTCCCACGTGTAACCACTAAGCTCCACGGGAGAAGACTTGATTTCACGACCTCGCATGACGAAACGCAAAACATGCAGAAGGAGCCGCTAGAACAAAATCCTGACGAGGTAACTCTCGATGCAACTTTGAAAAGTAACCTTCCGCCTCTAGAAGGGGAAAAAAAAGAGAACAATGTCGAGCGAGTTAACTTGGAGTCCAGCGAACAATCCGACTCTTCGGATGAGCACACGGACGAGCAACCAAGAAGAAGAAGCAGATGCTCTGCTAGGAAAGACCGCCAGTTTGATAAGCCCATGGTAGAGGAACATGAAAAACTGGTCCAGGAACAGGCCCAGAACATTCGTAACAAACGCCGACAAGTTCTAAAAGCTAACAACGATGACTTCGACAAAATTTGCAATCACTGCAGCTACATTGCAAAAACTGCTGCAGAAGTCCGAGCGGTGAAAACGCAAATCCACCACGCCACCAGTTCGACACTGGAGATCGACCGAATCCTCTAAGAAGCCCAAAAAACACCCTTTACAACACGGATCACTAATGCACGAATTTCCGAACCCAGAAAGGTCAAGATCCCTATGTACGATGGAACCACTGATCCGAAAGCACACCTGCAAACCTTCCAAATCTCAATGGCAAGGTCCAAACTTAAGGAGGGTGAAATTTCTGGGAACTCTCTTCAGAATTCCTCAAACAGTACTTTATGTTCATGGACAGGGAGACTTTGGATGTCGATCTATGGAGCATGGCACAAAGAGAGGACGAGGCCCTCCAAGATTTTTTTAAACAATTCAAGATCGTGATATCGAGATTTATCGGGATAAGCAATAAGGTCACCATAGATGCACTCCGAGAAACTCTTTGGTACAAATCACAGTTTAGAAAGTGGACATCCCTCAAAAACCGCAGTCTATTCTGGACGCCCTTCACAAAGCCGTATATTTCATCACCATCAAGGAGGAAATAAAAGTCTTATCTCTGAAGTATAAGTTGGTAAAGGCATCCGCAAAAGAGGCTCACTCCAAACATAAGTCAAAAAAGAAAAACCCTTGTGACGACCAATACGTCCATAATGAAGGAGAATACCTTCAGGGAGCGCATAACTATGCAATCAATCTGTCACCCGAAAAAGAGAAAACTTCAAATAATACCTGGACCTGAAACACCTCTTACGATGAAAACTCTTATGCGAGTTCCACCAAACGAAAGGTCACTCAACGTCAGACTATAAAGTCCTCAGAGAAAGGCTAACGGCAAAACTACTCGCCGGAGATATGTTAGAAATTTCCAGCATAAACGATCTCCTCAAGGAAGAAAAGCGTCCACCTAGGTCTGACTGGGCGCCGCCAAGCGACAATGCATCCCAAGGTCCCAGAACGAAAGTGTAGCGTGGAAGAGAGTCTGAAGATAAAATCGGCAACATTAATCGCCGCCGAGTGAACATGATAATTGGAGGATCGCAATATTGTCAAGATAGTGTCTCTGCGATCAAAGCTTATCATCGTAAGACCGAATCGAGCGCCAACTGGCCTGATCACCTTCTTTTTACATCTTATGACTCGCTAAAAAACATGATTACCTACGAAGAAAGCAACGCTCCAGGAATCGATATTGCTCATTGCGATCCTCTTGTAATCGATCTTTTCATAACCATGACTCTCGAATTAGTTAAACTTCTAGTCATAGCTAAAGGAGTCACCAAAATCCTAGAATTCGGAGTAGTCGACCATCCTTCCATCAATAACGTAATCGTTAAAACACCATGGATAAACTCCATGAAAGCAGTCTTGTCGACTTACCACTTAGGCATCAAATTTCCGACATCCCATGGAATCCTCGCAATCTGGAGATGTCAGAAACACGCAAGATTCTTCTTCTTAGCCGAACATAAACTAAGACGGGTCACAACGACGCCATTGGTCGGACCCAAACGAGTAAAAGCAACTTAGCCATCAACCGAAATCATTTCGGAAAAAAGTTGATAACGCTTCGGAAAAAGACAAACCAGATTCGTCAACTCGAGAAACGACTCGATCTGAAGAAGGCGAGCATGCCTCTGAGCCCAACATCCCAGACCAAACGGCACAGACAATGCCTGAGAAAGCAGTCAACCCAACTGCAGCCACCGCGGCCAAAACGGACGACGCAGCATCGCCAAACGAGTAATTTAACTCACAACAACAAACTAAACTACGAGATGGCTTGATCCCTGAAAAGGGTACGTTGGCAACTTTTCACAAGAAAGTGCAGTTGTCCCCATCTCTANAAAAAAAAAGGGGGGGGGGGGGGTAGTGGGTACGTATACTCGTATTCTCCCATATTTCAAAATATTCCCAATTCTGAACTTGATAGTTTCGAAACTTTTCGGCAATATGAGAAACGCATTTCGACTTAGAATATTTAGCCACTCTCTTTTTTCACAAGAAAACTCGAACCGCTCATGTACGACATTTTACGAAACAGCTTTCGCAAAATCAAAAGGGACAACATTTTACGACACAAATTTCGCAAAATTAAACTCGGCAACTTTTTACGAAACACCGTTCATAAAATTAAACTCATAAAAATCAAGAAAAACTTTCGTAAAAATAAACTCGATAACATATTGTGGAAAAACTTCCGTAAAATTTAGCTTGAAAATATTTTATGCTACAACTCTCTTAAAGTCGACAACACTTACGAAATGACTCTCGTAAACAAAACATAAATCAAATAAACATCCAAACAGATTTGACAGTTTTGGCTACGAACATCCGCAAACAAACCAAAACGTTTTTCTACCGAGAGGTTAAAACAAAACCCTTAAAGCACCGCTAAAATATCTCCAAGCCCGCGAAAATTTCGAGCATGAGATGCAGCATATTGAAGAAAAATTAATCTTTGGCATCTGGAGACATCGCTGATGCCTGAATAACAATTTTTCGACAAAAATACCTTCCTCGTTGAAAAATCCATCTTGGAAGACAAAATAGTCATACGCACTAACATCTTCTCAAACATATATCCTTCACGAAAACTCAATACAGTAGCATATACCGTCGTGTTTGTTGCTGATCACAACAAACATTCGAACTCGCACGAACGCAGTGTACATAGACTTCAAAACTAAAACGAGCAAACACTCGCTCCCATATTAAACCCTTCAACTAGCTCTGACGGGAGGACTAGTCACCTAACCCTTCGTAAGATCGGTTCTCACACATCCGACACAAGGATAAATATCGGTACAAAAACAAAAATTTTGGTCAGCACTTCTGAACAACTTAAATATTATCGTCGAAGAGATTTTCGGTTCCTGATTGATGCGAGTCTATCGCAGATTCCAATAACAAAACGGAATCAGGTTGAAACCATAAATGGAATACGTAAGCTGAGATAGTCTATGTACCCCCCCCCCTAAAACCGAGAGTAAACATAGGTCTTGCCCTATACCCAGCACATTGGCCTCTAACATTTCTAGACATTGTATCAAAATTTGATACTAGGTCCCTAATCTTGTCTCGTTGCTCACACACGCAAATCCACGTAACTAAAAACTTAGATTTTTTGAAAAACTCTTGTCTGAAACGGATAAGCTAAACATAACAACGCATAGACAAGGTATCCAACGATATACAAATTAGCTCTGGTTGTGGTCCATTCAGCAAGGAAATTACGATCTTACTTCCAATCCCACTCACTCATCGTTTACTCGAATCAACCGCTGCGCACGATCTTGCACAGTCCCAACCAGTCAGGGAGACTTTCCAAATGAGCAGTCGAGCTCACCGAGCATGATATAGAGTTCAAAAGCAGAAAATACGCAAAATCCTAAGTGCTCGCAGACTTCCTCACAGAACTACCACCAGAGATGGAAAATGAGTCCAAGTATTCTGAAGCGCGATGGTCCCTATATGTTGATAGAGTAAGTTCCAAACACGACTCATGGATAGGCCTACGACTGTTCGCTTATATAGGGGAGATGATTGAACAATAATTCAGGCTAAACTTCACATCTTTAAACAATGAAGCTGAATACGAAGCAATGATAGCCGGCCTATGCCTAGCAGTGGTAATCGGGGAAAAACATATCAATGTCTATTGCGACTCCCAGCTAGTGGCAAACCAATTCAGTGGTGAATACGAAATAAGGGACGACTGAATGGAAGCGTATTTAGATGTGGTAAAAAAATATTTCTAAATATTTCCTATATTTTGACCTCATTAAAATCCCAGAGGAGAAAATACGCCTGCGGATGCCTTAGCTGCCCTCGCGTCTACCATGGATCCCCAAATGAAAAGAGGTATACCCGTAGAGACCACCGACAAACCCAACATCTTGGTGACAAAACCACCTGCGTGAAGGAAGATGAAGTCCCAATGGAAGCGGACGAGGCCGAAACATAAATAGATTGACAAATTGAATACTTGCATACATTAAAAACGAAATCTTACCACCAAAGAAATGGGAGACAATGAAGCTCAAAGCTAAAACTGCGAGATACACCCAGCTAGATGGAAACCTCTACAAATGGAGCATTCGAGGGCCATTACTAAAATCCTCATTCGGCCACGAAACCAAGAAAATTATAAGGGAAGTCAATGATGGAGCATGCGGCAACCATTATGGTGGCAGAGCCTTAGTGTTTAAAATCAAGCGATATGGTTACTATTGGGTAACAATGATTACGGATTGCGAAAAACACTCTCTAAAATGCGAAAAATATCAAAAAGCATGCACGGCTAATATACCGACCAATTGAGGAAATGCAGTCGATATCAGCACCATACCCTGTTATGAGATGGTCTATGGAGATAATTGTTCCAATGCACAGCTTAAAGCAAAAGCATTTCATACTCGTCTTAACCGACTATTTCTCTAAATGGATAGAAGATGAATCCTTTGCGAAAGTGAAATATGAGAACGTGAAATATTCCATCTGTAAGAATATAATATGTAGTCACGAGATGCCCTACAAAATACATATTGAAAACAGTCTTCAATTCACCTCTGACAGGTTCAAAGAATTATGCAAACGAATGCGGATCAACCTTACTTACTCACAATCCTACTACCCGCATGCTAACGGCCAGGCAGAAGCCGCTAACAAAACCATATTGGATGAGGCTCCCCCCCCCCTACCAGAAGTGACTGGCGGCAAAGAGCTTTTGCTTCTAGACAGGAGAGAGCGATGTCCAATCATTATGGGAAATCGATATCATAGGAAGAGAGAAAGGGGTAAATAAATTGGGAAGTAGAAGAAAAACACTGGAGAAGAGAGAATTCAAACCCCAATACATGAAAATATAGAAAAGGTAGTTTTATTTTCTTTTACCTTGTCACGTAGAGAAGGAGAGAGATTACGGTTAAAAATGCTGAACTGCCTTTTGTAGGCATGATGACACTTTTTCGAATTTTAAAAATGAATGACATCCGCTTGCGAAAGGGAGATAACTGCCAGGACTATTAGAATTTCCACTTATCAAATCCAAAGCAAATCAATCCGTATCAAAACAACTAACCCAACAACAAATTGCCAAGTCTTCAAATATAATCTAACCTTTGTAAATCAAAACGAAAAACCCGCTTTCGCAGCGATGAATACGCCAACTACCCAGCTGATGAAAAGTCTTTAGATTTAAAATACTCATGATGGTTTACGACCAAGGAATCGGAAGGTCACCCAACTCGCCAAGCTCGTTGTAAGACCTAGGAGCTAATATGTTGGTGTCAAAACCCGCTTAGTAGAATTTTGCCTTAGCTAGTGATGATACATTACCCAACCCAGCATGTATTGGTCCAAAAGGATTGACTGAGAGAGTACATCCATCTAAGTACATTTAAAGAGTGACGAAACACCCAGCACGTAACGTGACTGAGGTCGACGCGGACACAACTTGAGCAGGAAATGACCAAATCTCAACCGTTGAGTTGAGAATACGCCAAATATATGCAAAATTATCTGGCCATCAAGACATTTGACTGAACTGATAGAGACATAGAACCGATTCAGCCACTGTAAAGGAGTTGGTTCTAGCGATTCCATGCATCATAGGCTGGATTTTCAACAGTTGCATCGTTCTGTTGAATTGTTGCAAGAGGTGGTGCTTTAGATCCATCAAGGTGATGGCCAAGAGCGTATCCATTGACAAGAGCCCGAACTTGTAGACTCCGCATCATGTAGTTGGAGGAGGTTAGCTTGGTAACATTTGACATGTTGATTTTTAGAATGGTTTTTTTGGTGGTGTCAATGGCGTCTGCATTAGTGTTAGCCATTATGAGAGTTCGAGATAGTAGAAGACGAAGAGAGAAAGAATAAAGGGTGAAGGAGGCGGCTAAAAAACAATTTAGGTTATATGTTTGTTCTGATACCGTGTAAACGTAATATCTTCTTATTCCATATAATACATTACATAGTCATATATATATATATATATATATATATATATATATAAATATATATATATATAGAGAGAGAGAAAGGAAGTTTCCTTGTGCTACATATACAGAATTATGGTAATTGATATGATGTGATACTAATATCCTTGACACCATTGTCGTGATACTAATATACTAAATATCTGTGACATCGCCGGAGAAGAGACTGAGAATTCGGCATCAAGTACAGGTTCAGGAAGAGGAGATTCTGAAACTTGTGATGTGGGTTGAGCTTGTTGGGCCACCGGAACTGTAGACACACTAGTTGTTGATGGGCCAAGCAAATCTAAATTAAGTTTTGGGTCATTGAAAGGAGGAAAACCACGTTCATTTTGATCTGCTTCTTCAGGAGTAGAAGATTGCGATTTCAATTGAAATAGAAATTCTTGCTCAGCAAAAACAACATCACGGGAGACGAAAAAACCTTGAGTTCAAGATCAAAGAGGCGCGAACTCTTCTGACCATTTGGATATCTGACAAAGATGCATTTTCTTGATCTCGGAGTAAACTTGTCACCACGTCGATTTTGGTTGTGAGCATAACATAATGAGCCAAAGACTCGAGGGTGAGTGAGAAGTGGGGGTATACTGTGAAACATCTCATATGGTGTTTTTCCCTTGCGAACCAAATAGGGTGTTCGGTTTATTAGATATCCTGCCATGAGAATGCATTCACCCCAAAATGCAATAGGTAAATTCGCTTGAAATCGAAGAGCATGAGAAATATTCAATATGTGATGATGTTTACGTTCATATCTATCCTTCTAGTTTGGTGTTCCTACACAAGAGGTTTCATGATGAATACCTTTAGCTTAAAGATAGTTGGTGAGACACATGATTTCCGAACCGTTATCACTGCAAAGAGTTTTGACAATACACTGAAATTCTCTCTACAGAGGCTATAAAATTCTTCAAGTGAGTTTGAGTTTCTGTCTTATTTTCCATTAAAAACAGCCATACACTTCTAGAGAAATCGTCAACTATGGTGAAAAAATAACGTGCGCCGGAGAAAGATGGTGTACGATACAAACCCCAAACATCGCGGTGAATAAGTTCAAAGAATTTAATTAGATTTGTTTTCACTAAAAAGAAACAAATCTCTTGATTGTTTTGCTCTAAAAAAGTATCACAAGACTGATTTGATATAGCTGAAACAACAATTCCAAGAAGTGAATTAACTACTCGAGCGGAAGGATGTACCAAAAGATTATGCCAGAGATTGTAATGATCCGCATCTTTAGTTCAGACCGCTGCGACGACTTCTACTCCGCAAAAATAAAACGTGCCACCAATTTCTATACCCACTCCAGTCACCATCCTCGAAATTTTGTTCTGGATCACAAGGAAATTGTCAAAGAGTTGAATTATTCAGCGTGTCATCCATTAACTGTCCCATAAAGATTAAACCCGAGGTCATTTCATTGACATAGAAGACTGATTCTAGAACCAGTTTGGAACCTAGATACACGGTTCCTTCTTGAACTGAAATACGTTATGCCCCATCAGCAAGAATTACAATAACGCGTGATGTAGAACAAATATTGGATAGGCAAGCCAACTTTCCAGTCATATGGTGCAAAACACATGTATCAAGGATCCAAGACGGTGTAATAGACGTACCTGACAACGTTTCTATAGCCCCTGTGCGACCAGCCTGAAGAAGTGAAAGAACAATCTTCCATTGTTCATCAGACAGACCTGCAACACCATCTCTTTCTTGGTCTGTGACAACACGGTTTACAGTGGTTGTAGAAGGTGTAGTAACAACATTCGCATAGACCAGAAGACGTAAAGATCCCCTGCCTTGACCTTTCTTCTGCTATGGACGATCCTTGGACTTGTCACCCCACCAATCAGGATAAGCAATGATAGTGAAGCAGCTCTCTAATGGATGTCCAGAACGACCATAATGTTTGCAGATAGTATTTGTGTCCTTAACATGATTAGAGGTGAAGCGTGATTTAGATTGAACTGCAAAGGCTACAGCTTCACGTTTGTCTTCACTTTAATTGTGATTAATCATGTCCTCTTCTTTCTTAACCAAATTATAGGTTTCATCTAGTGTAGGCAGAGATGATCTCGCAATAATATTAGAGCGAACAGAAGAAAAAAGACGATCATCAAGTCCATAATGGAAATTAATGTACTCGATCTTCATCACGATATTTCTCTTGAATTTGCTGTAAATTACATTCACACTTTCCACAATGGCATGTATGTAATGGGCGGTAACTTGCAACATTATCCCAAATTTTTGTAAGTTTCCAAAGTACTCTTCAACAGAGATTCCTTGTTGTTTACAGTTGGCTAATGCAGCCTTGATTTGCTGATTTTTAGGACCACTCGTGACTGTAAATCGCTTTTTAAGGTGATCCCATAAGTCCTTTGCATTGTCATGATGAGATATGTTTTAGAGAAGTGTCGGATCGATGGAAATCTTGATCCATGACACAAGTAGAGTTTTGATAGGTTACCAATCCTCATAATCTGGAAAAGTTGAGATTGGTTTTCGAAAGGATCCATCAAGGAATCCAAATTTCTTACGAGAGCAAAGTGCCGTCTTGAACGTACAAGCCCATTCGTTATAGTATTGCTTCGAAGAAACGGTTTTGATATGATAGCACCTGGATTATCTGCTGCTGTTAGATCAAAACAAGAAATAGTTCTTCTAGTTTCTTCTCTTTCTGGAACATGATTTGTTGTATGATTGTGATTGTCCATTGTAGTTGATGATATGGTGATCTTGATTCAGCTGATTTTTTTGAAAATTGTTTATAAAATTGCTCGCTCTAATATCATGATACAGAATATAGAGCTGCACAATGACAAAAGAGATCTCTGTCTATGGAGTAATGAAGATACAATCGTTTCTATATACACCGAGAACTCTGAGACCTACTTACCTAATTAACATATTTCCATATTACATAAAAAATAACATACCAAAGTTGAACAACATAATCAACAGGATTAATATCCCGACATAGAATATGTAGCATGCCTGGTAGATTTATCCATCACACTTTTTTTTATAGAAGCGATATTTTCAATTAGTTTGTAATTTTACTTATTGTAGAACTTAATTTGGCTGGTTCAATTTATAAACTCAAATCTCTTTTTATGTACAGAGTTTATATTCCAAAATCTTCTCAACACGAACATGGCTACGGGTACTTAATCACATACGTTTTCGGGATTTGATTCAAATGTAACAACTACTTTTTGTATAAATGCAAAATTATGTAAACTACAAAATCATAGTTTTCATATTGGTCAATACATCTAAAATAATAATACTAATTTACAAACTAAACAATGCCAAATTTGATAACATACCAATAAGAGAAAACTAAATAATTAATAAAATAGTAAAAATCAAAAACAATTTTTGATGAACCGCTTTCGCTTTCTCTGGTCCCCCATAACAAAAGCTTGTTTCGCTCAACTTCTTGGATCGGTAGTATTTGGGATTAGTTTCTTTTATATGGAGATCATAGAGCGGTTGAAATGTTGTTTGGTTTACTGCAACTTCTATATCACGTATACATGCAGATTTTCCAAATGCACGTGTAGGAAGATATCCTGAACCCATTTGCGTTGTTGTGTGATGACCAGAAATTTCTTTGTTTATAATTTCACCACCCCATTGCACTCTTTCAGCATGTTCAGTTAGGCGGGTGAAAATTTCTGTCGGTCAATACCCAACTAGCTCAAGCACACTATCATTGGTATAACCGACGGCTAGCCACCAAAGACCAAATTGTGGATCCTGCATTTATATTTAGTTGTATTATATATATATATATGTTTTGAAAATATTAATGCAACAATATAAAAACAATTTTCAAACCTTCCATATTTGGATTGTAATATCAGCGTAGCGTAATTGTCTCCTAAAGTCGATACAAGTGATATGGCCCCTTCAATAACAACATTTTGACTGGTTTGTACAAAACCAGCGCACTGAAGATTATAACATCTTGTGAGATCATATGAATCTCTCTGCAACATATGCATATGTAGTTGGTTAGGCCTAAGAAATATATTTGGACTTAAAAAATTGTATCAGAATAAAATTAATTTGAAAGATACAAATCGAAATATCACTGATAAAAAAATATTTGAATAGATCATAGCAGAACTTATTCCTAACCAAGAATTGAATGAGTATAAAAAAAGTCTCAAACTATATTTATGTACTAGAACTATAGTTGTTTGTATTCATGTTAGAAGTAACCGAAATATCCAAAATTATAATTATAAATTTAAAGATGTAATTATTTTAACCAGAATAAAAAAGTATCATAAATAACCAAAATATATGAAAGTTGTTAGTTACATCTATCAAAACAATAAACCAAATTGCATCAAAACTAAAATAGTGTTTAGTTCTTTTTGATTTTTAAGTATTTTTGGTGGTCTGTGTAAAAAATAACTGAATCGAACAAGATTCAAAATTTTAGGGTTCTAGACTGATTATTCATTCAAATGAACCGAACAAAACCGAGCATGAACCAAAAGAATATTAAAAATATAACAAATCCAAATATATCTTAAATTCTCTTAACCAGACTAGTTAAAATATAAAAAAAATTAGCTTAAACAGGTTACTCGAATGCTCATGCTTATAATTTGTAAGAAGATATATTATAAATTAAAATATTAACAAAATACATACCGTCCAATATATGAAGAATCTAGGCTGGTTGTCAAAATATAATTCAGGATAAACCTAAATATTAAATAATAAAATTTTATAGTTAGTACTCAGTTTTCAAGGACATGCATATGCTTATTAGTTATAATATATTTCATAGAAAAGAATAAATGTAAATATTTTGTAACAGTTAATCAACAATTACATAATACATAAAACAATCATATATTTAAAATAAAAGTTCACCTGCCATCCAACCTCGATTGTGTTAAGTTTGCTATCATTATATGTCCCTGAAGTGACCCATATTTGGCCAACACTAAATTCTCCTGAGTCTACTTTTGGGCGCCAAACACTCATTTTAACTTTTGTTCCATAAACCTTATGTCTTTCGTTCATATAGCCAATGGCATACTATTTTTCCAAAATATATAATATATGTAATTTCTATATTAGTTTCTTTTTTACTTTTCGTTAAAATAAACAATAATTGTATGCATGATAAATCAAATTTAGTCCAGGTAGAAAAATAAAACGGAACCAAAAATTAAAACTGAACATAACTTTTTATTTAAAAAGTGATTATTCAAGAAACCAAAATATTAAACCATAACTGCTTTTTGTCACAGAAACAACCGGAACCAAATAAATTGAAAATATAGAAATTAATATTTTTATAGTTTTATGTATGTATGAATGATATATAATTTGTGTATTAAGCAAGTAATCGAAAAATAATTTACTATTTGTATATATTCTAGTGAATTTTAAACGAAAGAAACAAATTAGAACCAATTGAAAACTGTAAACATATTATCATTCAAATTCAAAGGATTTTAGTTTTTATAAAATAAAAAAACGAGAACACCGAAAAACCATTCTCCAACCGGAAACAGAAATTCATTTTCTAAAATTTAAAGTTAATATAATATTCAACTTGAGGAAGGGTCCAAGTCTTTAAGAAATTTTGGGCTACAAAAAGAAAAAAAAAAGTTAGAGTAGTATTTATGATTTTTTAGGAAAACAAAGATTCAATAACCCACATTTGGGCTACTAAAACAAAATTTTCAAAATATACTTAGGCCATGTACTAAAAATCAAGGGATAGAAAAAAGAAAAAACAAAACAATGAGCCAATAGTTAAGATTTTTAGTAGAAGGAAAAAAAATCCGAACATCCACCTTTTGCCTATAAACATTACATTAACTTTTATAACTATAAATTTTTAAGTGAAGGCATACTATTTTTATTTTAATAAAAGTTGATTATTATACCATCGTGTAGCCAAAAAAATATAAAATTTATAAACACGCATACAGAAAATAATAAGCATGAATAATTCATCCATTTACATAACGTCCATTATAATTAAAACATACAACTAGTCACTAAATTTAATATATTCAATATATCGTAATTAAGCATGTGAGAAACCGAACCTTATCATGTTATTCGGTTTAAAAAGTTTAATGAGGAAATCAAATTTAACACACTACATTTTAACCCAATTTATAAATTAAATCAAATTAAAAGGTGAAATAAATTAAATAAGTTCACGAAATTTAATTAAAATATAGATGAAAAAAAAAAAATAATTTGTTTTGAAATTTACTAGAAAATCGAATGACTATAAAATGATATGTATTTGAACTCAACCAAAATGCTATTATAAAAAAAAAAAAAAACATAAATACTTAGGTATCAATTAAGGTAATGGTAATTTCGGATGTACAACAATGGACAAAAGTAAAGTAGGATAATAAACTTGCCTCATGTCCTCTAGTTGCTTCCTTTTCAGCATTGGATGTGATAGTTTTGTTCATTAACGATGTGAGTCGTCGTATTGGGATAGTCCCATCTGGACATCTAGTTCCGTTAAAATGCCAAATTTGCCAATTGAAATTTTCATTTTTCGCCAAGTTTGAAAATCTTTTTTCGGGATCCTGTGTTATAATTTCAAATATATAATTGATTAATTAATTAGTTAATTATCTATTAACACATGTTTGAAAAAGATTTATAAATTTTTATTTAAAAATTAAATAAAAATAATATAAATATATGAAGAAAACCTGAAAAATATGATTCTTCAGAAGCGGATTATTTAAGGCGGGTTGAGTCAGCCTATCCATACAGTCGATGATATCTCCGTCAGGACTCTGTTATATTTTTAAGGTAAAACTGTTAATTCTCTTTTATAAAACTACAATGGAACTCACATTTCTTTTTTTGTAATATTTGAATTATGAAACATTAAGACCAGGACACTAAAATCAGACAGTTAATAGAAATAGGGATAAATAAAAGATACATTACCTATTGTACTCATGATTTATATAACAAAAACTTGATATAGTAATATATAACATTCAAAACGAATTGTTTTCTACCTGTATGGTCAACGCTGGGACTGGATATGCATCTCTAAAATGTAACAGCGTAGTTAAAATCAGCAGCACGATCCAATGCAAATGAACTGCCATTGTCGTAAGTCGTAACCTACATATGACAACCCTATTATACATAATTACCAATATAATCATATATATACGTATATATATTTGAAAAAAGAAAAACATATTGAAATCACTAGGAACATGACCATTTCTAAAATTAAACATTCAAGAAAAAGAAGAGTTATTATTTTATTTTTTGATAAAAATGTGAATTTCATTAACTGGGAGAGGGTTTGTAATGTTACTTACAAAATGATCGATAAAGAAGAGAACTCCTTGCCGAAGGGAAAGCCTTTAGGTGGAGCACAAATTGTGAAGGGTACTACTACTCATAAGTAAGCCATAGTTGCATTAAACTTTGCGGTTAGGTCGCGTGAGTTTGAAGTTTCTGATAAGCCGATCAATAGTCTTGAAGATATAGTAGAAGTGGAAGAGGAGAAGTTGTTGATATGCGATCGTTTCAGTCTTTTTTTATTTTTATAAAGATGTAAATATCATATCAGATGAAAGTTGTACTAAACAAAAGGTTAAGCTTGCGAAGCTAATCTGCCCAAAAAGTATTAAAAACAGATAAGCTTACAATGGGTTATGATCGAGCTATATAGATGATGAGGCTTACTTATATAGTTAAGTTTGTTATAGTGGAAGGCTTACTTGAGAATATTCCAACATTTTTTCAGAATATGAAATAAAATTTTGGTAACATTTCTTTTAAACGCTTTTGTAACATTTCTAAAAATAGAAACCTCTGAACCAACTGCTTGTGACGGTGTGTGTGAAATTGACCCATATAATTAAGGGTGGTGATTCGATCTAATTTCGAACGCAACACTTTTTGGGTTTAATTATATAGTATTTATATAAAAAAACAAATAATTCTGTTTTGAGTTTGGATTGGATTTATTTGGGTTCGGGTTGGATTTTGTTTATTTACCAAAATTTGACATGGTATCATATAAATTTTTGATTCGTATTTTTAAGTTTTCAATTCGAGTTATATTCAGATAATTTGACTTTTTGATATTGTATTATAGGTTTGAGGTTTGGGTTATTTTGATAATTTAGATTGTACAGATAATTTGGATCTAAAATTTAATGAAACTCGAATTATCCGAATGACACGAAACAAAAATCTGAAATATGCAACAACAACCAAAAAGTATGATTACCCAATCAAACTAACTATGTATATAATATACTTTTGATTTTTTTGGGTATCCGTTCGAAATCCGGTATACGCTTAAGCGTACTAGTATCTCTTTTATTTGTAAGATACAACTGACATCTACTTACATACATATATTCTTAAACTTAAATTATTTGATTAGAATGCCCACACACAAAAAAAAAAAAAAAAAGCGTTAGTAATTATATGCATAAAACACTTTGCTTCAACTATATACATAATTTCACATGATTTTAAAATGAAGTGGTTAAAAATATATAGAGGTTCAATGTATATGTATGCTTGAACCTATTCAAGAAATTCGTTTTCACAACGCAAATGCCACGAGTATACACCTAAATATAGTAACACGATATTTATAAACACTTTTCTCAAAAAAAGCTCAAAAACAATTTAAACACAAATAAAAAAAGTTATGGCTTCCTTCTTAACAAAGCGTTGAACTTGCTAAAACAAAACAATACCGTAAAAATATTGAATTCTTATATTTTAGGGCTTTGAACAATTCATAGTAGAAGATATTAATACCAATTATTTAGAGAACTATTGTTAAAAAAGCATATATATATATATATCTATATATATATATCACCTTTCTTATATGTTCATCAGTTCATGTATAATATTATATTTTACACGTAAGTATTCTATTCAGATTATTGTAAGTGGTGAGTTTCAGAGCTTAATATAGGATTTAGAATTGACATGCAAATTGTATTATTTTTTCCTTGAGATTAACATATTGTATTATTTGAGTGTAATATATTGACATTGTTGGTGCAACTCCTTAGTTATTTGATTATGTTTTCTTATCATATCCGTTTGATCTTAAGGTTAATTTTGTTTTGGATATATAATAGTTTGTTCATTAGTTTTGATTAAGCATTGTATGTTATATATTTATAAGCATATTTAATAATTTTTGCATTGTACATATATATGATTCTTTTGCACCTTTTATTTCACAGCGATTTTGATATCAATCCATTCACTAAATATTCTCGCAAGAAAATATGCTATTTTCTTTTATTTGACATTTACAATTTTTTAAAAATAGTTGGCAAAATATTTTTCTCTTCTCTAGCGTTTACTTATAAGTCATCTCATTTCCTTATGTTGATAAAATATGGTGACTCTAAATCTAAAATAATATGGTTGTGTATGTGATCAAAGTGGAGTTAAATTTATACACACCTATAATTGTTTTTTCAAATTACCGGTTCAAATCTATTGGTGGAGCGTATATGCGTATCTCTATGTCCATATATAGATTATACAATGTTAGTGAGTTAGGAAGTGTATAATGTAGTTTTGGCATAATTCCTAATTTGTATCATCTTGTGATTGTATAAACAGAGCTTTTACGTCTCTGGGAATAATAACAGAGAAATTTCAGTTCTTCCTCTTATTTCTCTGACATGGTATCAGAGCCAGTTCAAGGCTAAATTTTTTTTGTTTAATTCTCGTCACATAAACACTCGACCATGGCAGGTGGGGCTTGGGAATCGCTCAGATGACGAAGGGAGGGCTAAAACCGCCGAAGATCCCGTTTCGCAGAGACGAACTATCCACCCATATGACTTGTCGGCGAGTGATAATCCGGGGCTGATGATCTCGCAAGTTCTTTTGACTGGAGATAATTTTGATGATTGGTCTCGTGAGTTACGGACTGCTTTGAGAGCACGAAAAAAGTTTGGATTCGTTGATGGGTCTATTGTTAGACCTGCTGACAATGCTCATGAGATAGATGATTGGTGGACAATCAATTCTCTTCTGGTTTCCTGGATCAGGAACTCTATTGATTCCTCACTACGCAGAGATATTTCTCACTTTGAGATTGCTAAAGAACTTTGGGATGATATTGCTGAACAATATGGAGTTGTTTCTGGACCAAGGATTCAACAATTGAAACATGAGTTGGTGAATTGCAAGCAAAGTGGATTGAGCATTAAGGCATACTATGTTAAATTGAAGAAACTATGGGAAGACTTAGCAGACTATGACAAGGAAGATCAATGTGTGGCAGCAATTGTACTTGTGATTCCAAAGGACGTAGTGCTAAAAAGAGAGAAAAGGATAAAGTTCATCAATTCTTGATGGGATTGGATGAATCAATTTTGGGTGCTCTCAAATCGAGCCTGCTTGCTCGTGACCCGTTACCCACGTTGAATCAAGCTTTTTCTACAGCTCAACGTGATGAAGTCATCAAACTTGGAACCAAAGAGGCTGAAGTCCAACCAGAGATAGTCGGTTTTGCGGTTCAGGCTTATGTCCCGCGCCACCGTGGAGATCACAAAGACAAGCTTTGCTCCCTTTGTGGTAAGAAGGGGCACGATGAAGAGCATTGCTATGCAAAAATTGGGTATCCAACATGGTGGAAAGGTGATAACACTTGAATTTTAGGATTTTTACATAACATTTCTTGTCACTT
>OVBE01003885.1:0-25545 GCA_900406425.1 Iberis pinnata | reverse complement strand
TACGCCTCAACCGGTACAGCTGTATCGGTTGGAGGGTACCGGTTCTGTCCTTTCTGGTTGATACCGGTCCCTGTTGACCGGTACATGTGACCGGTACATGTGACCGGTATGAGCTCCGGTTTGACTTCTTAAACTCCTTTTTGACTTCTTTTCTCCCGGTTTTGACTCGGTTAAGCTCCATCATATTTAGGTACCTGAAATATGCAAAAGAATGCAAAATGCAACATAAACTATCCTAAATGCAAATGAAACTAATCAAAATAAGAACTAAATCGATGCCTAAAATGAATAAAAATGCAATACATCAGTTTCTAAGGCAAAAGATTTTGGGCTTTACTTAGGTCCATCAACATGACAACTTAGGTTTCACAATCTCAATCTGCACACAACAAAAAACCCAACAAAATGTAAATAGAAATTCAAATTTAAAATTATCAGTTTAATGAAGAAGCTTGCCTTTGCCTTCTAAACCATCCTTCTTTTAGCCTCGTCTTTCATTCCCATGGTAGAAGTCAACACATCTGTAAATGAGACAGATTCTTGAAATGATGCAAGTTTTTGCTCAGGGAATGATAAACAAAGAAGATAAAACAAAGTTTCAACGTACTTTTCTCTGTTGCAAGTCCATTGTTCTCCAATATTTCAGAGATTGTACCTTTGCATCAAAATACAGGAGGATCAACGCAAACCACATACGAAATTGGTTAAGAAAATGTTTGATTACTCTCTTAGTAATACAAACAAACATTTTGAAGGCATAAAAAATAGCATATCGTGAGTTGATAGATTAAAGGGGTAAAGATCAATCACGAACCACTAAATCTAATCAAGAAACAAATCAAAAACAAAATCTAACAATACAAATTCTCATTCCAGGTGATTAAAAAAAATTCAATCAATAAAGGTGGATGCGCTTTAGTAAATTCACAAAAATCACTCCAAAAATTTACTGAAAATCAAAAACTCATTCTATCTGAAACCGTAGATCCAACGAGAAGCAATATAGTTCCAATCAATCAAGATATTAACATACCTTGGCGAGATTAACATAGAATAATAAAGCTTTCTTCGTACTGAAAACTTGAATCTGATTCTTCTTATGATTTTCAACAATGGTCGTCGTTATTGCGGGAGCAAAAAAAAAGTTTCTCTTTGGTGCTGGTGCAGGTGCCTGAGTTGCTACTTCCATCGCCTTTTGCCCGAGAGAGATGTTGAGAACTTTTTAGTTTTTTTTGTAACAAGAAATCACAAAAAGCCACATATCATGTTCTATGGGATATTTAAAATTTCTCAAACCAGAATCGGTTCTAACTTTTATTTTCAATTTTTATTTATTCTTAAGATTTTTTCTTATGAAATTTATTAAGAAACCCTTTAGATCTCTTGTTGGGCATGGTCTAAGGGTACTTTTGTGACATGGCATTATAAGAAATGAAATGCCGACTTGAGTTACAATTCTTACTTTGATTGTATCCAATTCAGCTTATGCTTTGTTTCAGCGTTCTACCTTTGTTTAGTAAAAAAAAAGTGTTTACTTGATTCAATTGTTGTGATGATGTTTTCCTCCAATGGTTGTTGTATTTGAAGTGGCCAGTAGTTTTTTTATTTATGAAAGATGTATATATTAGAAAAAGAAAGTTTTATAAATTAGATAGTTAATCCAAAAAGTTTCAAAAAATTTTAAAAAGCCTAAAAGGAACAAGAGTGAAGAAATTTCTATTTCCGAAATTAATTATGATTTGTGAACTGTAAAGAAAGAAGCTCGTTAAAATGTTTCTGATGAAGTCGAGCTAGTATTATATCGCAGACGCATCTACTAATACTTTGAAATGTTGAGTTTGTGCCATGTATCTCTCCCATATTGTGATTTCGAAAAGATTTTCTCTCCATATTTCATGTACCATCAGATGGTCCACAATAAGATATAATAGCCTTTTTTTTACCAACTTTATTTTGGAGAAATAATATAATCGGCCATCGGAAAAAAAAGTGTTTGGTTTGATATGAGCTTATGAAGAATTTTAATCAGTAATGTAGTGGTAAACGAATATGAGCAAAACAAATGGTTCCTTGTTTCATTCACTCCACTACAAATGCCACATGTTAACGTTCACTACCAAAAATATGATTAAAGATAACGTGTAAAAAATAACACTTTTTGTATATCTGTTATTGTATATAAATACAAGTTGTTTATAGCGTTTCGTTTTGAAACGTTATTATTAATTTTATAGAAAAATAAAAAATATTTAGCCGCATAAATTTGGTAAGATTAGACATTATTATTGTTTATAATAGAAAAGCGCTATAATATTTTAAAAGTATCTTAACTTTCCGGTCCTCATAAATTTTTACTTAATTATTTATTTATTNTAATTTTTTTTTTTTTTTTTTTTTTTTTTTTTTTTTTGTTACATTAATCTTTGGATCATAATAGTCGGTCTAGTAACCCATACTCCATAAATAGAAGAAAATACATTCATTATACGAGCAGTGTCGATCTCTGGTTTGGTAACTTAGCAGCAAAGACGAGCACATCACTAGACCACTTGAGCACATCACTAGACCACTTGGTCTCTTTGTTGTGCTTAATTATTTATTTTTTTCTTCATTCTTCTCGAAAGAGAAGTGCTTTATTGTGTGTCATACTTTGGCAAATTTTTCTCCCACCGACATGACAGAGAAGAAAATCTCTACTCAGTAACAATATTCTTATCCTGGAGAAGACTGAGAAGAAGTTCTTGTAGGAACTTGGTTTTGTAAACGAAGATTCTGCACTCTCTATGGCGAACAAAATGCCTGAATCGATGAAATTTGTACCGGCTCAAGTAAGTAAAATCCTCTTCTACACCCAATTAATGTGATTCTATATGTTTTTTCTCTAAGAATTTATCATTCTCTTTATCGTTAGGTTCGGGAGGAAACTATTGTCATTATGCATCTTTGTTTTATCATTCATGTTGTTGATGGAACCGATTTGGTCAAATCTATACAGGGTGGTATTAGCAGTGGATACAAGAAATACTATATGCATAATTGTATGAAGATATGTTGCAGATCTTATTCGATTCAGAGCTGTAAGAAGCTTTTTGTAATTGGATTTATGTTTACAAGTTTTTTTTAATTCTGTTAAAGACTAAGAAGCTTGAAGTTGACATGACTGGGATTAACTTTGAAGAAATCGATAATATACACTAGCCATGTAACTTTCTTAATCAAGATATGTGTCTTGATCTAACTGGCTTCTACTTGGAAGTACTCTCTAATATGTGGCAACCTTGTTCTGATTGTAGGATGAAAATGGTGAAGATGTTCTTGATAAGAATGGGAAACCTTGTATATATTCAGAAGGCACTGGCTACATCTTTGAGGACCTATCTTGGATGCGTCCATCAAATATATTTAACCTTACCTTGTGCTCCTGGTTTGGTAGATACCACCACAGACTGTCAAGGTGCGACCTTCTATGGTCAAAGTGTATAAAGATCTAACCTTATCAAACTTCAAAACCGTTAACACCCTTGAAGTAGTCAATACAAGTATGTGTTTCTTTAGATATTTTTCCAATGTTTTTATAAATGGAGTGATATTTAGATGTCTCCATCTTTTAGTAATCCACCAAAAAGACCAAAGTTGTCAAGAAACTTGGTTGCTCTGCTTAGCTATGGAGGAGTTCCTAATTAATTCTTTTTGGATTTATTGCTCAACGTACTAGAAGAATCAAAAACCATGTACTACAACAAACGTACTGTGCTTAAAGGTACTTAAGAAGAATCCTAAAATTTCTGCATCTATCGATCATCAATTGATCGACTGAGCTTTCTCGCATCTATTGAGAATGTGTCAGTCCTTCTTTTGTATGTTCATTTGCTTGTGAAATGTTGAAATTTGTGTTAGTTTAGTGTCTTGATTTATGTATGTATGTGTGAAATGGTTTGCTTTTAGGTGATGGCAGAGATCAAGCATAATTGGTGGGTAAGATCAGTGAGTTAAAAGAGAGGACTAACTATTACACCACACAACAACTTATTACTTCAATAAGTGTTAGAGTTCAAATTTATAAAGTGGTGAAGGAGCTGATGTGTGTTTTGCCTTTAAGATGAGAAGAAATGGGCATGATCACAAGTTACACCTTACGCTTTCTGTAGAGTGTCCTAGAGATGAGATGAGCTTGTGATATTTCTGCTTTTGGCTTATATTAAAATTAAATGTGCAGGTACAACGAATCCTTTCCTTTACATAGCTTGATAGGTTAGGAACATGGGCATTGACAACTATTTTGGTTTGTATAAGGAATGATGATCTTAAAGTTTAAAGAACCGTTTGTGACTCCGACTATATGGGGACTTCATCAATATCTAGTTTTAATGCTGGAACCTCACCTTTTTCCCATTTTTTATTTGTTTTTCTAGTTGTGGTTGTATAAAATAGATTTACTTCAATCCATAAACCCTAAACTGGAATATTTATAATATTTTTACCATTTAATGAAAATATATTTAACTATTTTTCATTTTTATTAAAAAATAAAAAGTTAAACACTATTTTGTAACACAGAAATAGTGAAAAATATTTAAAGATATCTTAAACCATAAACTATAAAGATTTAGGGTTTACGATTTAAATGTAAAATTAAGAATACACAAAATTCTCTATTTAATTAATCGCATGTTTACTCAAAATTGAATAATAAGGGTGTCAATCCCCTAAATTGAAGTTTTTTTAATGTTTTTACCATTTAGTGATAATACATTTAACTATTTCTTAGTTTTATAAAGAAAACTAAAAGTCTAACACTATTTTTTGTTAATTGAAAAATGGTGAAAAATAATTAAAGACTGAATGTTAAACCCTAAAACATAAAGATTTAGTGTTACGGTTTAAATATTATGATCATGTTTTAAAATATATCTCACTATAATTTAGGAGTTGGAGTTTATTTTTGAAACATATTTACTAATTTTCAACTAATACAATAAAATGATATTTTTATTTATAACCCTATACCCTAAGTCTTAGACCCTAAAACTAATTTCAAAGTATATGAACAATTGAACATATATGTTAGATTCTAATCATATTACTTTGTATTATTTGTTTGTAATATTTAAATCATTACTAATATATGTATAAATATTTAATTTAGGACCCTATACCCTAAGTCTTAGATCCTAAAACTAATTTCATCTCATATATAATAATAATTATATATATATATATATATATATATTTTTTTTTTTCTCGAAATAGTTGTACCTAAAACTAAGTCTTAAGGGTATATGAACATATATGTTAAATTTTCTCAAAATCATATAAGATTTGGTGAATGAATCCTTCTACACTTAAACTCTAAGTTCAAGATTAAACCTTAAACCATATAGAATATATAATTTAGGAGTTAGAGTCTAATTTTAAAACATATTTGGCTATTTTCAACTAATGCAATAAAATAATTTATTTTAAAATATGATTATGATGAAATGTTTATCTCTAAAACTTATATCTTATATGCTTAAAATATAATGATTTATGAGTTATGTTTCTAATCTCACTAATTTTTATTATTTCATTATAATGGTTTGAAAATTTATAAATATAAAATTAAGAATACGCAAAATTCCCTAGACCCTAAAAGTTTTGTATTGGTCAATCCAAAAATACAAGGATTACTCTTTATTTTATTGTTAGTTGTTGATATCTTTAATTCAAGGGTAGATAATTAATTCTTCTATTGAAAAACATAAAAAACTAAAAATAAGGCTTTTATTTTTATTATTAAATCTGAGACTTTAAACTCTAAAAACCCAAATCTTGACTAACCTCTTAATCCTTGAATATATTGAAACTCATAAATAAAACATTAAAAATGATGTTTTTATTTTTGTTGGATAATTTGAACTTGTAATACCATTTCTAAATCCTATACTCTAAACTCTAAAACTCTAAATATTGTTGCACATGGTCTAAACCAAACTAATAAATTTTAAATATTAAGACTCTATATTACATTTCTAAAAATTTGTTATTGATCAATTCACAAACACTAATTACTCTGTTTTATTATTAGTCGTTGATATTTTTTAATCTAACAGTTCCTTTGATTTTCTTTTCTCCAATTTTTTTGTCGTAAGTGTAAACCTAACCCTTATATCGCCGCCGCCTCCGATGCCTACCCTTCGATTCCTGGCACCTTCTCTTTTCTTACGTAGGAGAAGTTCTTTATTGTGTAGGATTGCTTTAGTTATGCAAATGCATTTTCGTGAAATCCTTCACATTTTGTTCTATGGTTGCATCTTTGGTTGTTCGATTAACGGGATTAAAGAAAGCTCTGGTATACAATATCTTCCTATACAGGTTCCCTGCTGATCTTCGAAAGAGTCATTGAGTCACTTGGTCTTCAACACGTTCGAGACTCTCTTGTTGAAATGGTGATGGAACCATCACTTTTGATATTAGATGAACCAACCTCAGGCCTTGACAGTTCATCTTCTCAGAGCTTTACGCCGTGAAGCACTTGAAGGAGTAAATATCTGTATGGTTGTCCACCTGATTATTACATTGATCTACTCCTTCATTGATCAATCATGTGTTGCTTTAAAGTTCCAGGTACTAGAATCTGAAACTCTATTAGGCTGTTTCAGATCATTATACTCATACAGTAGTCTTTACTTCTCCATATACTTAGGTTAATGTGATTAACTAATGTTGTGATCAAGCAGTGTTAGTCAAGATTATTGAAAGCAGAATTACATTGCTCTACTCCTTCTTTAGTGATCAATCATGTGTTGTTTTATATTAAACAGATGTTTGATAATCAATTTTTGTTGTATTTTGGTTATGTAGAAGAATAAAGGAGGTAAGATGATTCTCGAAGTGCTTCAAGACTGATGGTTTTATAGTTTTGATTGGTTGATGTTTAGTTTGCATTATAAAAATGTTATTCTTTTTGTAAATATGTAAATTTTTATGGTTTAATATACTGAATAAGATTTTATTATTATTAAAAAACCGAAAATAAATTATAATTACAAAACAAATTTGATTTTATAATTGTAATCAAATTTCAAATTAGATAATATTATAAATTAATTAAAATATAATTATAAATAATAATCCAATATCAAAGTATATCTATGTTGCTATGATACTATAATTAACTGCAATGAAAATAAACATAATCATAATGAAAAACATTGCTATGGCAACTAAAATCTAAAAAGCTATTATTCTATTTATTTATATTGTAAAAAAACCCGCTATTGTAAACATTTATTATTACATATGCAAAAATGGTATTGTTAAAATAACAAAAATAGCGTAGCTACAAACCGCTAGGTAAGTGCTAGAGCTATTATTGCGGGACATCTCAGAGCGCTTAATGTAGCACTATGGATAAGTTTTATAGCGTTTATCGACCGCGAATAAAAGTCCGATTTCTTATAGTGGTTGGAGCTATACCCCAGATGAATAGCCGAGATCTAAGAGGAAGTTTATCCAAGCTGATTACCCAAAAAGTAAAATAATGCTTTGGATTGAGCCTAGGACCATACATTATTTGCCTAAGCTTTGACTAATTGAGAGGGCTTGAGGTGATCCCAAGTTTTCGCAGAGGAAAATGGGCCCTCATGAGAGCTATTTACATACCAAAGAAATTGATTCACTCCCGCATTTGGACTTGGTGGAGGTTGAGTAGTAAGACGAGATCTAATGATGTTGATCATTGAATTTTTGTTCCTCCGATGATGAGTAGACCAAGTTGGAAGAGAAAAAGCTGCAGCCATTGTAGTTTCTTTTGGAATACCTGTGAGAAGAGGTCATGAAGTTCCTAAGAGATCCCAAAGCGGGCCTCCTTCAAGCCAAGAATCAAACTAGAAGCTAGCCAAATGCCCATCTCATATCTTACAATTCAAGAAACGTCGAGCCATATCCCTCATTTGGAGGATGGTTTTCTAAGATGTTGAGTCGCTTGAATGCGGTTCCACTATCCAAAAGCTTATATTTGCAGTGAGCTTTGCTAACGTGATCCAAGCCACCAAATCAAGCCCGATTTTGTTAAGAGGATCCAAATGAGTTTTAGCATTAATATTATATTCCATGTTCTAAGATTGAATACCAAGGCCTCCTTTATTATTTGGTAAGAAAATATCCACCCATGAAACATTTGCTCCTCCTTTCTTGGGGTTGTCCCCAGTCCAAAGGAAACGAACGCATAGTTGTTGGGTAGCATATACAATTACTCAAAAGTAAGAAAGCGAAAAACCAAAAATTCAAAATGCTATATATAGCGATTTGATTAGTTGTAATATTCGTGCAAAAATAGTGATTAGTACCCCAATGATTTATTTTCCTAGAGATAGCATCAATTAGAAAAGAATAATCATATTTTCTTAGTTTTCTATGTATAAGAGGAAGAGCCAAGTATTTAATGGAAAAAGAACCCAAAGTGAAATCGAAATCCTCTATACAAGTGGTTTCTTGATCGGAGGGCTCCACTGTGTATATGGTCGAATTTTGGCGATTCTTTTGAAGGCCTGAGATTTCATGAAAGAGAATCATGACGTCGTCCACAAAAGCCAAATGCAAGAGACGCATGTGTTTTGCCTTAGGATAAAAACCAATGATACCTGATAATACTTGGTTTTCATGCATTTTAGTGGACATTTATATCTGCTATTATGTATTATCAGAGTTGCTGTTTTGGTATATTTTCAGGTTTACAAGTGTTCATGTTGATTTGGACTTAAAATTGACGATTCTCTGCATATTTGGATGGAAATTGGCTATGTGAAGAATGAAGAGGTCAATCCGGTTTAAGATTGATCAATCCGAAAAAATGAAGCCTCAGACAAGCCGGATCGATCGATCCAAACTTCCAGAATGAACCATAAGAAATCAGAGAGTATAGATTGATCGGTCCACCCCTAGATCGATCGGTCCATGAGAGTCCATCGTACCTTCGAAGAAATTGAAGATTTTTCATATTTTGCAAAAGTGTCCTCAAGTTTATCCAACTTTTTCTATTTTATTTTATTTTATTTTCCTATCCATTATAAAGGCGTTTTGGCTAGGTTTTATTTCTTTTACGTTTTCACAACTTTAGAGTTTTTACAGAGAGACATATCTAAACCATGTATTTGAAGAAGATTTCTGAACTTTTGTTCTTGCTTAATAATATATGCTTTTGTTGTATTGATTATGTATTCTACAATGATATTGCTTTGTGTTTGCTTTGCTATATGTGAGTGGTTCCATAATTAGATTTTAGGGTTTTCCAGGGAAACCAGGTTTGAATGTTAGAGTTTAACATAAATGATTGAATTTGTTAGGTTCTTAGTCTAGACTTATTCTTAATGTATGAATTATACTAGCTAACTAGTTCATTGATATTAAATTTATAAACGCAAAGAGATTTGGTTTAGAAATCTGATCTAGTCTAGATGAATAAATGTTCTTGCTTGCGAGAGTATTGTCCTGAATGCTTATGAACAATTGAATCTGAACATTAATGCATGAGACATAGTGAGAGTTTGTTTCTAGTAATTCAAACATAGGGTTTAATACTCTGAGAGAATATTATTATATTGTTGTCTTTCACATTGGGAACTATCTTTAAAGAAAATCCTGCATGTTAACTTTGGCTTTTAAACCTGGATACATGTGAAATTCCATAATGTATGACGCTTTTATTTATTGATTTCAACTTTGTTTATTTTAGTTATTGCTTTAATCCATTTACAACCATATTTTTATTCTGTTTTAGTTTGATTTGAAATTGAAGTGAAAGTCATGTTGTTTGGTCTCTGTGGATTCGACCATTTACTGTGCTATATTGATCTGTCTATGCAGTGTAGTTTAGGATATAAATTCTAGACCTATTAGAATTTTGGTGCCATTGTCGGAGACCAATACAGTGACTTTTAAGTTTTCTTTAGAGTCTTCTTTAAGATTTTTATATTTACAGTACTCATCTCGTTCTTTCTTCTTGAATTTATTTTATAGGTGCATGACCAAACGATCAAACAAACCGACTGAATTGCTCAACCTCAGTAACGCATAACTCGCGTAGTTAGAATGTTCAAACTGAGAAGCAAATAAGAACGCAAGCTCATCCAATTAAATTGCTGAAAACCTTCAACAAAACGATCTGATCGATCCCAATGGTCCAAACAACCTACCTCCTCCTGGACTAAATCAATTGATAATCAATCTAGTATGAGGAGGTGCTAACAGCAATCAAGTGCCACCAGTTTACCAAGGAGGTTGTAATGTCGATGGACGAAACTTCATCTTGATGGGCGATCCGAATGGATTTTCCAACCAGCGTCCACCTCAGAATCACCCTCTGGTTGGTGATTACAACAACCTTGAAGCGTTCGTTGCTAACAGGAATGCTATCCAACCCCGATAACCTCAACGTTAGGAGTACCAATTCCCTATTCAACTCATCCAAATACTTCACCAAAATCAATTTCATGGTTTATCCACTGAGCATTCCATGGACCACATTGATAACTTTGAGGACATTTGCAGCACTACCCAACTCAATGGAGTATCAAGGGATTTCATGCATTGCAAACTCTTCCAACACTCTCTAGCATATAGAGAACGTAGGTGGTTGAAATCCTTACATGCTGGTTCTATTGTAACTTGGGATGACTGCAGAGCCAAATTCCTCAGTCACTTCTTCACCACTACTAGGATCAACTCTATCTGAAAAAAATCTATGGGTTTCAACAAGGTCATGTAGAGTCATTATTTAAAGCCTGGGAATTATTCAAAGAACATCTCCGTGACTGCCCTCACCATGGTTTCTAAAATGTAAATCTCCTCAACACTTTCAACAAAGGTATATATCGGAAGTACCGACTTTCCTTGGATACAACAAGCAATGGTGATTTTATGACCAAGGTCGTCCTAGATGCCTATAAACTAATAGATAAACTGGCAGTTAGCAAGAACAACCATTGCCCAAATTTCGATAAAATGATGACTCTGAATTTTTTATGGATTTTACATATCAATTAGCATCAATTCTGAGGTCTAAAAGTGTGCATACATCGCATTTATGGTTGATTTCATTAAATTTAGGACTTTTGCATTAGAATTTGTATATGTATGCATTTTGGAGACTTTTCAGGACTTTCAGGATTTTTCGGAAAGGATTTGAGAAATTTCATAAAAGCAGCACTTAACGTTGAATGAAACAGCACTCAACATGGAATAGACTGGACTTACCTCAAAACCAAGGCAAGATCGATCCCAACACTATGCAGGATCGATCTCAGGCACTTCTGCGTTGAAGTAGGATCGATCCCAACTCAGCACCTTCAGGATCAATCCCAACACTTACGGGATCGATCCCGATACTCACCAGATCGATCTGGTGTCCACTTCAGATTAATCTCATATCAATCCCACCTTAGCAGGGATCGATCTCAACCTTTACGTGGATCGATCCCCTTTTCTCTCTTTCAACGTTTTTGGTGAAGTCTCGAACAAAGCTAAGGAAGTGCAAGACGTTGAAGCAGGACTAAGAAGAGAACATACGAGATTGAACTCACCTATGTTGGGATCGATCTCGAGCACTCACCAACTCTATCACTTCTTCATCTAAGGAAGCTAAGGAAGTGCACGACGTTGAAGATGTTCACTCACCAACTTCTATCACTGAACAAAGCTAAGGAAGTGCACGACGTTAAATATGTTCTTGATCCCAACCTCAAACAAACTTTGGACGCATCTCAGCTAGATCGATCCCAAGCAAGCATCTTCAGCCCGGATCGATTATGCACTCACCAACTCGAAGCCAAACTGACCCGACCAACTCAAACCCGGATACCACCTAAATCAAGGCCCAATATCCAAGACAATGATTGGCATTTTATCTTTAGTGAGAATTAGGGCTTTTCTCTGAACATAATAAAAGCCCTAATTCGCCCTCATTTGCACAAGCTTTAGTTTTTCTTTCCTTTTTAGGTTTTGTCTTAGGTTTTCATTTCTTTAGTTTGTTCTTCATGTTCTTGGTGTAAAAACCAGATTTCTTTTGAGTTTTAAGTTAGTCTACTGTTTTTACTTTGATTTCTTGCTTAGCTTTAGGTTTTTCTTTAGTTTGTGCATCTCTATTTTCGTTTTAAGACTTAACCTTATGTTTTAGTTTACTGTTTCATTGCTGTTCTTCATTTCTAGGTTTGTGTTCTTGCTGTTCTTCTTACATCTGCATGTTTAGGTTTGAAGTTATGTTTGCTGTTTCATCTGCTTCTACTCCCATGAGTAGTGAGTAGTCATCCAAGTTCCTGAGGATGGGATAGATTAGGGTTGATGTTCTCAGTTTGCTTAGGTACCTAAGTTGATTGTTCTTAGATCCTTTATGTTCCTCCTCAGCTTAATGCTGATTGTACTCCTACCCGGAAGCGACAGAGACCCTCCGTTAGGCCCTACAACACCAGAAGGTGAGTTATTTGAGGTGACCGGACTGAGGGGGTTTCAGAGATTCGTTTTCCCTTCTCTGTGAATAGATGTGGGAAACGAGTTAGCTACAGTTGAGTCTGTGATTACTTTGCTTGAGATTGGTTGTCAAGGAATTGGAATTGATTGTATGTATAGCTACTGTCTAGGGGTCAGCTCATTGTTTGAGGTATGTTAGGTACTTAGGTAGCCCATGATGGATTCTCAAGTTAGTTACCCTTTGTCCTCAGGAATTGCTTTACATTGATTGCACCTTTTACCCTTTCTTGCTTTTACTCTGTTTTGCATCTAAACTTTATGCTTTTTATGTTCATTGCACTTAGGACCTTTTAGCAACCAAACCCCCTTTTAACATCCAGCTTGACTTTAAGGCATCCAATACATCCACATTGCTTAGTATTCTCCCATTATGGATTGACAAACCCATCTACACTACAACGATGGGTGATTGATACCTAGGACCTCAAAATCCTATTATCAATTTGGCGTCGTTGCCATATAGGATTTGTTACTACATTCTGGATTTTTAATATTTTCCGATCACGCTTTTCTTTTACATTTTTACTTAATATTCTACCTTGTTTGCTTTGTTTTTAGGTACCTGCTTAGCAGTGTATGAACCTGAGAAGCAGAGGACCAACTGACTTGCTTCCACTCGTAGACGACATCAGAGCTCTTGAACGAGAATACTCTCGGGCAAGACGTGAGCACGAACGTGCGGAACACTTGAGAAGGTTGAACCTCAACATGGCAGACAAAGTTGACAGAGAAAACCAGAACACCATTGGTGCTGGTGACAACCCAAACACTCACACCGTCAGACATGGAATCAATCTACCTACAATACAGAACAACAACTTCGAAATCAAACATAGTCTCATTACTATGTTCTAGAGCAACATGTCCAATGGGATACCTTTGGAAGACCTACTTGATCACCTAGATGAGTTCGACAAGTTCTGCTTTTGACTAAGATCAACGGTGTGAATGAAGATGCATTCAAGCTATGCCTCTTCCCATTCTCATTGGGGGAGAAGGCACATCAGTGGGAGAAGTCACTCCCCATAAACTCAATCACCACATGGGATGCCTGCAAGAAGGCATTCCTTGCAAAGTTCTTCTCAACTTCAAGGACAACACGCTTGAAGAATGAAATTTTTGGGTTTGCACAGAAGACCTCTGAAACCTTCTCTGAGGCATGAGAGCGTTTTAAAAACTACACTATGCAATGCCCCCACCACGGTTTCAGCAAGGCTTCATTGCTCAGCACACTCTACAGAGGTGCATTACCAAAGATCAGAATGCTGCTGGACACTGCAAGTAATGGGAACTTCCTCAACAAAGGAGTTGATGAGGGATGGGAGTTGGTTGAGAACCTTGCCCAGACTGATGGGATCTATAGTGAAGACTACGACAGAACACCTAGAAGTCCTTCTGCATCTGATGATTGCACTAAGAAGGAGATAAAGGCATTGCATGAGAAGTTGGACATGTTACTCCTGGGTCAACAACATCATGTTCACTTCATCTTAGATGAAGAACAACTCCAGATTCAAGCTGCCGAAGCTCAACAACAAGAAGAGATGTGCTATATGCAGAACCAAGGGGGTTACAAAAAAGGGTACTTCAACTACTCTAACAACCATGTTCTTCCTGGTTTCGCATCTACTCAAACTCCTACTCAACCCTTCAACATCGCAGCTACCTTACAGCAACTACTTCAAGGTCAAGCTGCTTATGCAATACAAACATCAAAGAAGTTTGGCGAACTCCGGCACAATATGGATACATCCTTTGGTGAAATCTACTCCAAGATTGACAATTTCACCTCCAGGGTCACCATTCTTGAAGGAAAAACCGCATCGATTTCAACTTCAGAAAATGGTCATCTACCAGGAAAGTCTGTGCAGAACCCAAAAGATTTCGTCAACATCAATATCGTTTACCTAAACAAGACGTCTCCTACCAACACTCCAACTTCCACTGAGGACAGTGTGACTCTAGTTGGGGGAGGGGGTTCGTGTTTAAATGAAGCTGAAGAAGATGAACCTACAATAACCAATCACAGAAGCCATTGCAACCTCCACCAGAAGTGATCACAAAACTATCTCTTGCTGAGCAATCATCTGTTTCACAACAGAAGGACGCACCCTTCATTCCACCACCATACGTTCCGAGGTTACCCTTCCCTTCTAGATTCAAGAAGGAAATTATGGCAAAATACCCTGAGGTTTTTACAAAATCCGTGAAGGAAAAAGTAACTCAAGAAGAGGTGGAACCTCTTGAAGAATGCAACTCACTGATAACGACAAAGCAAGAAGATCCTGGTCTATTCACACTACCCTATTGACTTGGAACTTCCACTTTTGATGAATGCCTTTGTGATCTGGGAGCTTCAGTCAACCTTATGCCTATGTCCACTGCCGAAAGGTTATGACTGGATGATCTTAAGACCTCACACATAAATCTAAAGATGACAGACATATCAGTTAGGCATCAAGTTGGCATATTGGAGAGCTTACCCATCATGATCAGGGATGTAACAATACTCACAGAATTTGTGGTATTGGAGATGGATGAAGAGCCTAAGGATCCATTGATCTTCGGAAGACCATTCCTAGCAGCAGTTGGAGTTGTAATCAACATAAAGAAGGGTAACATTAAGCTGAACATAGGGAGAGGACCAAAGATGATCTTCAATATAAAGATCAACCCCAAGGACCTCACTGCCCAAGGTCAGCTGGTATATGAAAAGAAACTGAATGAAGACAACCCGAAGAATGGGTACTCAAGTGTTGAAGAAGTTGAAGATGGATTGGGAAAGGAATCAACGAAGTCTGGAATATACTATGAAGTCTTCAAGCCTGTCAAAGAACCTGATAAAGGATTTTCTGCTGAAGTGGAGGAAATCAGGACATTGGAAATGTCCAAAGGTGAAGGCAACCTTAAGGATCCAGGAAAAGGAATTCCTGAGTTCAAACCTCAACCCGAATGTGTGCCACCTCTTAAGCCACCTTCGAACAATCCAATCTCTGAAAAATACTTGGACCCTCAACTCAAAACCTTGGAAATCAAGAATGGAGACCAAGTGTACTTACTCAACAAAAGGTTCATGTACTATCTGGGAAATGTGGATCCATTGTGTTCCAAGACCTTCATTATCAAAGAATTGCTTTCAGAGGAAGACATCATACTAGCTGTAGAAGTTGATGAACAACCAAAGTTGAACTCAAAATTTGACAAGAACTACGATAAGGGAGCTTTCTCATAAAAGACCTCGGTTCTCTTCAGAGAACCGTCTCAGGATCACTAATCTTAAAAACAGGAAGTCAAGCTTAGTGACTTAAAACAAGCTCACTTGGGAGGAAGTCCCATGTTTATCTTTGTATATATATTTCAATTCCAATGTTTTTAAATTTTCAGTACTTGACTTAATGTATTTTAGTTTCATCTTGTTTTGGTGTCTTAGGTACTTATGGATTGAGTTTTGGGAATCATGCAAAGAGAAAAGAAATGGAGTATGGTGATGTGCGTTTTCGACATGATGATCAAGTGAGAGGATGACCGGATCAATGCGTTTTCAACGAAGAAGATCGATCCGAGGTAGTGCCAAGATCGGTCTATCTACGAAGCATGACTAAGCCGGGATCGATCCACACTTACCTCAGGATTGATATAATGAACAGTGAAGGGATCGATCCCTGATAGGCTAAGAATTTAATCCTAAACTAGTACTGCAGAGAACAGATCACAGTAGCACACNCAGTTCAAAGTAGCACAGTAAAGGGTATCGAATCCACAGAGACCAGAATGCACGTTCAGTTAAAAACTCGAATATGGCTAAAGTGAGAATAATAATTTGATTGTCGAATTCAAAACGGTAATTAAAAACGGTTTAAAACTTATAATAATAAAATGTCAGGCATTAGGGAAATCCGTAGGTAATCATGTTTAAAGTTAACATGCAGGATTTTAGATTGAAAATAGTTCTCAACATGAAAAACGAATTTGGAATAATCCCCTCCCGGAGTATTAAACCCTATGATCGAATTGTCAGAGACAAACTCCCGTCATCTTTAAAACAATCCGATCATGCATTAAAACTAAGATTCAATTGTTCATAAGCATTAAAACAATACTCCCGCAAGTTTAAACACTTATTCATCTAAATTAGGTTAGGTTTCTAAATCAAATCCCTTTGTATTTATTAACCTATTATCAATGAACTAGGTGATCAAGCTAATTCATGCATTAAGAACGAATTTAGACTAAGAACCTATCAATTTCAATCCTACAATGTTAAACCTAACATTCAAACCTGGTTTCCCTAGGAAACCCTAAAACCTAAGTAATGAACTACTCAGACATCTCAATGAAAACACAAATTAATTTCTGAGAAGAACACATAATGGAAATCAAATAAAATAGATATATAAAACTGGGTCAGAATTTCTTCTCCAAATACAGATTCAAGAATTCAATCTCCCAGTAAAAGCTCTCAAGTTTGCAAAAGATAAAAGATAGAATAAAATAACCTAAGCCAAAAAGGCTTTTATAGTTCTAAAAAGTAAAAACTAAAAAAATGGAAATAATGGATAGCTTGGAGGACTTGTGTGCAGAATTGGAAATTCTTCTTCTGTTTCGGGTGATCTGCCCGATCTAAATGTGCCCGATCGGGCAGATCAAATAATTGCTCGATCTTTCTCAAAATGCTCGATCGGTCTGAATGTTCAAAATTCTCCAGGAACATTTGCCCGATCGGGCAAGTGATGTGCCCGATCGTGCAAATCATTTCGTAACATGATCATTCTTCTGAAACTTCTGAAATGCTCTGAAAATGTCATGAAATGCTCCTTTTAGCTCTGAAACGACCCGAACGCATAGAAGTCCTGAAATATAAAAATTTGCAAGGAAAACACTCGGTATAATGCAAAATAGCAGACATAAATTCCCACTATAATGCATTAAAACCGAGTAATATCAATCCCAACCAATGTCGGGATCGATCCGAATACATAATGACGGGATCGATCCAACACGAGATGTGATCGATCCCACCCTCAACAACCATCGATCCAACACGTAACGAGATCGATCCCATTGATCTAGCTTTGCAACTTATGATCGATCCGCACCTCTACACCGGGATCGATCCAGTACTCAGCCACGGGATCGATTATCATGCTTTAAACGTCATCAAACCGGTTGTTGAAGATGCAATCAACCCGAGCAAAACGAAAACATTTCGAACCAAGGGAGTGTAATTTTCGATCAAGCACCTCTCACTCAAGGACAAAGCTACACCTCCATTTCCACTTGTCCACTTACATCCTTTTACCTCATGGACAAAATATCACCTCTCTTACACCACCACTAAGGGAAGTGACCACTCAAGCTTTCCAAGATTCCCTTACACAACCCACACCCCAATGTTCCCTCTTTACTCCTCCACCACAAACTTTCACTCATCACCTATACCCCCAAAAATCGCCATTTGCTATATATAAGGGCCTACCTCTAACGTCTTCTTTCATCAACTTCAAAACCATTTTTATAAACACTCTTTTGGTTTCTCAAAGGCATTTCAACAAGTAGCATTGCTCTAAAAAGGATTTCTCAACAAGCTCTCAACATTTACATTGGTAGTAATGGTAGTAGATTGAAATAATCTTGGTGATGTTTGATAGGATTTATGGTTTTTATTGGTTGATTCCTTACATTATGGAAATGCTACTCTTTTGTAAACATGAAAATATTTTATAGATATAATAAAATTATTTAATTTTTATTTGACAAACACTTCAAAAATATATTATAATTACAAAAAATTCAATTGTATAATTATAATAATATTAATTGTCGGGTGCACACCAAAAAAATAATAATTAATTTTCGGGTTCACACCAAAAAGAAATAATATTAATTTTCGGGTAATTACAACACAATAATAGCACAAATAGTTTGCTATCTTTGTAAAACAAACTATTATCGATGCAATCCAATTATAATACAAATCCAACGCTATTGAATATAAAAACCTAAAGCTATTATTAAAAATCTTTAATAACAAATATACGACACTATTATAAAAATAAACAATTGCATCTTCACCATCGCTATCGTAACTTTGACAATTATAGCATACTTTAAATCTGCTATCTAAAGTGTCCGACCTATACTGGCGGGCGCTGTTATAGCGTTTAATTAACCGCTATGCTATCCTACGATAGCGTTTTTCGACCGCTAAGAAAAAATATATTTCTTGTATTGAGCTACATGACAATGGAAAATATAGTTAATTGACTTTTGGTTATGACCACACAGTTGGCACCTCAGATCCACTCTCAGAGTTCTTTTAAGGTCAGTAGTTGACAAAGCTTGACTTGTTGATCAATTGGCATAATGCCTCATTGTAGGAGTTTATGATTCCATGAACTTGGTTGCATTTCTCTTCTTCTGTTTTACATATTAGCAAAGTGTCATCAATTTGAGGTCCTTCAAGGATGAATTGAAAGCATAAGATTCTATCTTCTTGAGCAGCTATGTTTAGTAGATACATTAGGCCTTCAGACCAGCTATTTAGCAAATACATTTTTATATTTAAATAGGAAATTTACAATCAATCTATTGAATTAAAACATAAAACTTAATAGGAATCCATTTTAATTTTATATTATCTTTTCTTAGTCTATATGATTTACGATGAATGTATATGTATCTTAATTCATATATACAATATATATACACAAGATTTAATAACTTTCATGAATTTATATGATTTCTTGCGAATTTATTTTTATTTTAATGAATTAAAATATTTTAAAATCAATTTTGTAAATCCTATTTTTTTTATGAAAACTTTATTTGATTTCTTATGAACATAAGTTACTTATATGAATTTAAATTATTTTATGAATGTAAATTATTTATTATAAAATTTTTTTAATTTGATTTATTTTTAAAATATATGGACTTAAAGTTTTTATTGTTATTTTTATTTTATTTCTTAGATAATATATTTAACTAATATAAATTTAAAATCTGTAAACTGGAAAAAAATTAATCAAATTCTTCGAAAATATGTCGGTTAACATAGTCTGTTAGAAAATTCATTGTTCTGACATTATATCAATTAATTGGAGATTCATTGAAAAACCTTTATAAAAACTTTCAAGGAATTATTTCGTAGTAAATTTATCGGACATTCGTATGGTTTTTATATCCAACTAGTTAGACTAATAGATATTTGTATTTATAAAATTATAACTTTATGAAATTCTTTTACCAAAACTATATGAAAAAATGAATTATGTACAACAAGAGAATTGTTGTAACACCCCGGTTTATAAAGGAATGGTGGTGCATGACGAGAGCTTAAGAGAATTGATTTGCCTATTTTTGTCACCAAAGTGCACTAATATTTTTGGTAACCAGTTTAGAGAGAACTTCACAGTTAAGCGTGCTTACACTGGAGAAATATAAGGATGAGTGACCTTTCGGGAAATCATTTCCGAAATTGTGTGAGTGAGCTCAAAAAATGACGAAAGATTATGTGGTGATTTGAAGGGCCAACAAATAAGTTTTTAAAGCCTTCCGAAGTAATACACTTGACCGTCATATAGTAGTGGGGTCCACGGGCCAAAAAAACAGGAGATCACAGGCTGGGGCGGTCAGGGATGTTATAAGTGGTATCAGAGCCTGTTCTCACTCCAATTATGATCTGAGGGTCAGTCTTGATGCGCAATGAGAACGTTGCGCTTTGTGAGTGGGGGTGATTCTAACATCTAGATTTATAGAGGAATGGTGGTGCATGGCGAGAGTTTAGGAGATCTAATTTTCCTATCTATAACATCAAAGTGCACTTATCTTTTCAGCCGTCAGTTCAGAGAGAACTTCACGGTTAAGCGTGCTTATGCCAAAACAATATAAGAATGGGTGACCGATCTTCCGGAAAATAATTTTTGAAATTGTGCGAGTGAAGACAAAGCATGAAGAAAGATTGTGTAGTGATATGAAAAGGAGAGAACCGAGGATTACAGGGTAGGACAATCAAGGATGTTACAATTGCATTTATATATAAAAGCATCATTAATAAAATAATTAAATAAGCTTTAACTTAATAACATAACACAGTAAAAGTTCGTTGTATTGATTTCTATTTTTGTTTCTAAAAAAAGTTTAGTGATTGAAGATTTGTTAGTTTTTTTTTTTTTATGTTGATATCTTGACCACATTATATCGCTCCAATAACTCAAACTTTATAAATAAAAAAATATATATTTATTCAACGAGTGACTATATTTGAAGTTTGATATGGTAACAAAGTAACAAAGATTACACACCGTTAAACCACAAAATCCTTATTAATATGATAGTTAGTATGTAAGATTTTTCAAAGACTCAAAATTTTTAAGGGATAATCAAACACAAAACTTTGTTGGGGATTTTTTTTTCTCTTTTATTCATATCTTTTTGCACTTATTGTGTATATATAATCATCACATATAGTAAAAGAATATAAAAAAAATTATTGATGAACTCAAGCTTTTAAAAATTATGCTTACTAATTTGTTCATTATTGTTGACAAAAATGCAATACGTTAATTTAATTCGGGTAATATGTGAAAAAAAAATCTGGTAATATAAAAGTAATAACATTAACCGTTAATCTACATGCCATATATAAAAGTAGAATAAGTATTCATACATGTAGGCAGTAGCATCACACATATATAATTAATACATAGACAAACTATTAGACAAACATTAACTGGCGTAAATAAAAAGGACGACATTAATTTCATCAGAAAGAGACTTCTCTTAGTGTTGCATTTGTCATAAACAAAATGAATCAACATGCCAAGAACAAGTCCCTCTTATTTTACACAATATACTTGACTCTTTTAATTTCATAAGGACTTTTATACTTTATATATTTTACGTTCTTTTCCTTAAATAGCGATCCTTCATATTTTATACTAAGATAAAGACCATGTTGTCTCTTCATCTCCTACAAAATGATCACAGAGATTCTAATTAAGGAGAGTTTTCTTTAAGGAAACAAAAATTACGAAAACATGAGATATTTCGTAATATTCATTTAACATTTTTCGTTTGATTATATATATATAAGTAAGTACCTTGGTAGAGCTCAAATTTAGTAATAAAGCGACCCTGCACCAAATAGAAATATTTTATTATAAGTAAAATTAAGAAATTGTGAAAAAGGATGTTAAATAAAAACGAACATTATTGCATATAGTTATAAATATAAATTTAGTTTAGAAAGTTACCTTCCCACCAGTTTCCTCTTGATGCACTTTTGGAATCGTCTTCCTCTTCATCTTTCTTGTACTGCATAAGTAAAAAAATAAAGAAGAAAAGCAAAATCTTGAAATTAGATAACACATTGATCATACATGCATGTAACTAAAGAATAAAAGTTGTGTCACGTATGTGTTGATAGACAGAAGAATCGGTCCTNTTTTTTTTTTGATGACCAGGAAGTTCTGGGCCGAAACTCGTACATCTCTTTAGGGCGGGACCCAAACCATGTTATATAACTCTCTTTTAGAGAGCAGACCTCTCCCACCGTGAATCGAACCCAGGAGCACAACATCACCAACAAGTGCGCTTAAACCAACTGGGCCAACTCATCGTTGGTATTTTTTGTTTTGATATCAATCTTCTATATAATTTATTTTATGGTTTAAAAATCTGATAATCCATATATTAGTGTAAAAAAAGTTAGAAACCAAGCATGTTGCTTTGTTGGAATGTTCTAAAAGCTACTATGGTGATAAATGAGACAATGACATCATACAGTATCTTTGGTGGTAGTCGTTGTAGAGGAATATTTCTCTTGACCTCCATAGTAAATAGATGAGCTCAAGTTGCATGGAGGTTCTCCTTCCTCATTATCATTATGGTAACTCTTTTTCTCCTTTTTGTTGCTTTTTTCTCCTTTTTCATCTACAAAAAAGTATATAACTTTTCAATATGGCAGTAAAAATAAACTACCATTAAACTGTTAATTAGTAGTATTAGTTTAATATTCCACCATAAAATACCTAATTAGTCACTTAATTATCCATGTTAAAATAATTGAATATTTTTGCATAACAAACCATTATTGAAATAGAGTCTACAACCTTAATTTTGAAGTTTCTTAAGCTAAAAAGAAGTCGTAAAAAATTAATTACTTGGATACTGATATTTCCCATGTCCACCTTGATTTGCAAACTCTTGTTGCCTCCCCATCATCCCCTTTATTCAATCACAACAAGAGAAGATCAGAGGTTATTACTGACATAACTTTATATAGTATCAATTTAGAGCCCATAAACACCATATATGTGCTGGACCGGTCCAATGTTTCCAAAATTTTAAAGATGCCTTACAAAACATAAATATTGAGTTTTTCATTCATAGAATTGGAAAAAAAAAGGGCTATTAAAATTGGGTTGCCTTAATCGTGGCTTCTTTTGTTTATGTTTTGGACCGGTCATATATATATATATATATATATATATATATGTTTAGAATGATTCATGTATGCTATGAAATGTATAAAAAAAAGTAATGGGCCAAAAGTAATTGAGAGTAAGTACCGCAGAGGGGGGTGGGAAAATGGAGTTGAATAATCCACTAGTTGATGAAGAAGAAGAAGAAGAAGAGACTCTTGGACCAAATATATGATCAAAAGACGAAGAAGATGAAGAGGAAGCACCAACCATCTTCTTCTTGTCCATTTCAGAGTTGTGTAGGTGAATATTTATAAAAATTTAAAGTGTTTTCTAAGATAAATTACAAAAAGGGCCTACGAAGAATGCCAAAAAGAGAAAGGATTAGATTTGTAGAGAGAGGCAAAGAAAGGATAGAACATGTGATGAAACAAAAAGAGAAGGCATGTGAATATTTGCAGTTTGTTTTATGATACTCTCTTATTAACTGTCGTCTCTGCATATTTATAGTTCAAAACTTTGACTACTACATGTCATCCGTCTTTTATATTATTTGTCGCTTATATTAAATTTGACCTTATCACTTTCCTGGTGTAACTATATTTTTCATATGCAAATGAATACATAGATATAACCATTTAATTTATATCCTTCAAAATATTATAGTAATTATGTAAATCTTTATTTCTGGCTCTTTTCAGCACCTAGTTAGATAGTTCTTTTTGTACCAAATGTTTTTTTTTAACTAAGACGAGTTTGTGCCTTCGGCCCTAGTTTTTCTCTAGGATTGAGACCAATCGTCGCTAATACATGGTTACATGAGTAAAACATTTCTTTCACCTGGAATTGAATTAGGGACCTCATAAAACCAAATTCTAAGATGGAACCACTAGTCCAACGCAATATTGGTTTTGGTACAAGAATGGTATATAGTTAAGAATAATTGTATAGGGTTGAAGAACAGATCCCTTACCGTTGTATTATATATTATAAGATAACCATTCAAAACATAAATTCTATGCAAATTTCTATAAAGCTTTTTTCAAAAAGGTTAAATTTCTATAAAGCTAATCTTATATTACTATTACACTAAAAAATTTTAACCATCTTTTATAATCTATATGATGTATATATCTGGTTTAAGGGTTACAAAATTTAGATCTATCAAGATAGAGATTAAAATTTGAAAGAGGGTAGAACATATTTAGACTAAGAAGAGCTTTAGTTCCATGTGATATTCATATCGATTTAACTTATAAAAGTTCTATTGCAGTTCCTAATTTTATGGAGTCTTTTTTGTAAAGATGGACTAGTGGAATATTTTGTTAATTTTCTTATAAATGAGAATGAAAAATAAAAATAAAAAGAAGTATTGAAAAGATTACGCGGAATGTACGCTACCAAAAGTGGTGAGAGTATCAAATGAAGTAGAATCCTCAAAATCATTCTCCTCAGCTATCTAATGTAGTGCCCACGTTAAAAGTCAATGGAGGGTGAAAACAATATGAATATTGCTTACCAAAACATTTGTAAACTATTTTAAGTTAAGAAAATTTGTTGGTCGAAATCTTTAATTTACTTTTTTTTTTTTTTTTGCCAGCAACAAAAGATGATAATAATTTAAAAGATAGAAGTTTTACAATAGTAATACTAAGAGATCTACGAGCTTGATTAGCAAGATTATGAGCAGAGGTATTAGCATATGTACGCACATAAACAAAAGAAAGCACATTACAAGATTTACTAAGGTTCCAAACATCTAGCAAGATGTTTGTGGAATATTTACATCAAACTGCTTGTGGTGAAGGCTGATTGGTAGAGTGGAGTAGAGAGTTGAGAAGCTTCATAAGGCTCGCATTATCATTTGCAACTTTGAAATCATGAAAGCCGAGGCGTAGTAGACATTGCAGAGCAAGGTGAACGGCATCGACTTCGGCTTGGAAAGGATCAGTGGCTGGAGAAAGGGAGGATGAACCTTGACATAATATCCTCTCATTATGGACCAGCTGCCATCCAATGCCAATAGGAGATGTCTCAGAGCTCCAGGAAGCATCTGTCCACAAAACAGTCATTAACATGTAAATTAGGCTGTTGAATCAGTGAGTTGAAATGGAGTGAGAGGCATGTGCCATTCCCTGTAATGCTAGTTTCCCATTCTAATTGAGAATACAAAGCTTTATTAATGATATATGGGATACTTCGTTGAGAGCCAGAAAAGACCAAATCATTTTTGAATTTCCAAATGCGCCACAGTATATACGGGGCTAAGTTACTGTGAGTAGTAAGAACGTGTGCCAAATTTTGAGTGATATTATCTGAAAATCTCAATGAGTCAAAAGAGGATGATGGAGATAAAGCCCATATTTCAGTGGAGACTCTTGATAGTAGGGNTCCTATTACACTATCATTTTCGTTGTAGTAGTAATAGGTGTCAATCCAATCAGGTGTGTCATTAACCACTCTAGACTAAGATGGATGCAATTGATTCAAATTAAGTGTAGAGAGGTTGTTTTTCTAACAGTCCTAAACAAGTAAACAGAACATGCAGAAATGTAAACAGATGCAAAGGGGACTAAAACATGTAATGAAAACTAAACAGGGCAGTGAATGAAACGAA
>OVBE01003884.1:0-25547 GCA_900406425.1 Iberis pinnata | reverse complement strand
AGTTATGGGAGGCTCTCCAGACCTTAGTCTAATTATTCCCAATTGTTCCCACCATAAAAAAGCATATCCACTGAATTATGAAACAGTNTAAAAAAGCATATCCACTGAATTATGAAACAGTGATTTTGACTTTGTTTATATTGTAGGTTCCTTGGCATAGGAAATTGGATTCCATCTTCCTTTCCCAGTCTATATAGACTTCAAGTTCATTCGTGCCTAGGAATGATGGGAACTTGATCTTTATGTGCATCAACTGCTGATGTGCAGGATCATGGAAGTCTCGGTTATTCCTTGGAGCTCTATGTCTGATGGTGCTACCATAACTATGGTCTGACACCTCCTCTTCTTCATAAGACACACGGTCTGACCCTTGATGTTGGTCTCGGTTTCTGGTGATTCTCAGGCCAGATCTAGCTCTGAAGGATGAGTCTTCTTTCTATGGTTTAGAGGACTCTCCTATGTGTCCTTTGTCTATTGCAATTTTGTTGAACTCAGAAGGCGTCGGAGTTAGACTTGAATGCCCCTCACTCCGAGTTCTTTTCTTCTTTTCCAGGATTATTGATTCAACTTTGTCTTTGAGTTTCTCTATCTGTTCCAACAAGACCGTATTGTTTTCTTGAATTTGTTGACCCATCAATCGGTTCAGGGTTTCCATTGCTTCTGCAAAAAGTTCCATGGTACCTGAAATACCAAGAAACTTTCACGAGTAATTTGTTCTGAAAATTTCTAAGTGTTCTATATGCAATCTAAGAAAGAAAATCAGATTAATAACCTAATGAAATTTCAAGATTATAATTCTTTAAACTAATCTAGATGATTTTAAAACAACAAACAACTTAAGACAAATTCAAGATTCTAATTCTTTAACCTAAACTAGATGAATTTAAGCAATCTAACAACCTAATTCAATGCAAAATTCTGGTTCTTTAATCTAACATACACGAATATAATCAACTAAAATCTAGGGTTCTTTAACCTAAAAACCAGAAACTTTTCGAAAAAATAGGAGATTAGGGTTTTAGGGTTTTGCTCAACCTTTTGTACATAGTTGGCTCTGATACCACTTGATACGCTCCTGGATCAACTCTGACAAAGACTTGATTGACAAAATCAAAACAGCTCGGTAAGAGGATGTCTCAGACTTGGTTTCGGCTTCGGACAGCCTAGGAAGTGGTCTCGGACAGGCTTGGTGGCTTGCGGTATGGCCTGATGGCCTTGTTGGCTCGGTAAACGGACAAGGAAAGCCACGACACAAGGCTGGACAGCCTAGGTGGATGGCTCGACCTCTCGGATGGTTGCGATAAGAAGATATGGCCGAGACTTTTGGTAAAGTACTTAGCCGATGGTTATGTGATGTGTTTGTGGNTTTGGTGAAGAACTTGATTGTTTTATGAGATAAACAATCAAGATTATGTAGGCTTTCTGGATCTCTTACAGATGTAGATTGCCGGGATTCTAAATCCAATGAGCAAGAAGTATTCAAGAATTGTTTTTCTCAAACAATATAAAAGGATTTCGATATAAAACTTTCTGAAAAATAAGAGAAGAGTTCGAAATCTATTTATAGGCTCATGTGCCTAGGGATTTTTCTAACATATCCCATTCCTTGAAGGAAAATAAAAATAAATAAAATTAAAAGAAATAAAAGGCCCATTAAGAAATGGGAATGGAAATCATCTTCTAGAAGACAAGCATTGGAAGGCAAGTTTCAGCTTCTAGAAGATCTCCTTTATTTTTCGCCAAGTATTTATTTTTAAATATATAAATATTTATTCCAAATTCTTTTCGGAAAGCTTTAACGAAGTGGATAAAGTGCCTCATTAAAACCTTAGTGATTGACCAAAAACCCAATGCGGGAAAAAGCGATCATCTCGACTAAGGACAAAAGAGTACAGTCATTACCCACTTAGCTAACTGATCAGAGATCTGGTTCTTCTGGAACTTCAAGCCTGAACAGCTAATAGATGTTGCAAGCTTGATCTTCTTCTTCTGAATGTTGCATCACGTGGGTCTGGTTAGCCAGATCTCTTGCCTTTGATCTCGTGATCCTTCCTTCAGGTTCAACCTGCTCCGGTTCAAGCTCCGGTTCAGGTTCCAGTTCATCCATGCTCACATCATCACCCCCTTCTTGAAAACAATTTGACCTCAAATCAAAATCTGCAATATAAGGAATTAAATCAGAAACGTTGAATGAACTAGAGGTTTGATACTTCCCTTTTAGGGCGAGTCTGTAGGCATTGTCGTTGATCTTCTGAACGACTTCAGAGGGTCCATCAACTCGCAGCTTCAGCTTGGATTTCCTTTCTTCCGGGAATCTGTCCTTGCGCAGATGAAGCCACACCAAATCGCCAACATCATATAGCATCTTCTTTCGTCCTTTGTTAGCATGTCTCTGGTATTGCTGCGTCTTCTTCTCTATGTTGCTCCTAGCTTTCTCATGTAACTTTTCAATCTGCTCTGCTTTCCTTTTACCATCAATACTGCAACGTTCTTTCTCAGGCAAAGGAATCAAGTCTGGAGGGGAATTGGGATTAAAGTCATAAACAATCTCAAAAGGAGAAAACAGAGTTGAAGAGTGCTTAGCATGATTGTAAGCGAATTCAACGTGGGGTAGACAGTCTTCTCACGATTTTATGTTGCTCTTGATCATGGCTCTTTAGAGAGTTGACAAGGATTTGTTGACAACTTCGGTTTGTCCATCAGTTTGGGGATGGCAGGTTGTAGAGAATGCAAGCTTCGTTCCTAGTTTTGCCCAAAGAGTCCGCCAGAAATGACTCAGAAACTTCGTGTCTTGGTCTGAGACTATGGTTTGAGGCATTCCATGCAACCAAACAACTTCCCTGAAAAATAGATTAGCTACACTCACAGCATCATTGGTTTTGTGGCAAGCTATGAAGTTCGCCATCTTGCTAAACCTGTGAACAACAACAAAGACCGAATCTCGACCATTTCTGGTCCTAGGTAAACCAAGTACAAAATCCACTGATATATCAGTCCAAGGTTGAGAAGGGATAGGGAGACGAGTATATAACCCGGTATTATGCATTATGCTTTTAGCTAACTTGCAAATTGCACATCTTTCGCAAATCTTTTCAACGTCTTTCCTCATATTCGGCCAATAGAACTTACTCTGCAATCCGAGAAATGTCTTGGTGACTCCAAAGTTACCAGCTAGACCTCCAGAGTGAGCTTCTCTCACTAATAGTTCTCAGATTGAGCTTTGAGGAATGTATAATCGATTGCTATAGAATAAGTAACCTGTTTGCCGATAAAATTTCTCAAAAGCAAACTTAGAGCACTTGGCATAGACATCTTTAAAATCAGGATCAGCTTCATATAGTTCAATGATATTTTCGAATCCTATGAATGTAGATGTCAAAGTAGATAGAAGAGAGTACCTACGGGACAATGCATCTGTGATTACATTGTCCTTACCTTTTTTGTATTTGATGACATAAGGGAATGACTCAATAAATTCGATCCATCTTCCTTGTCTCTTGTTCAACTTTTGTTGTCCTTTAAGATGCTTCAAGGATTCATGATCAGTATGGATGACAAACTCCTTTGGCCATAGATAGTGCTGCCACACTTGTAGAGCTCTTACTAAGGCATAAAGTTCCTTGTCATATGTTGGGTAGTTCACGGTAGAACCTCCTAACTTCTCATTGAAGAATGCTACAGGGTTCTTGTCTTGAGTTAATACAACACATATTCCTACACCAGAAGCATCACATTAAATCTCAAACGTTTTCAAAAAATCAGGTAATACAAGAACAGGTGAATTGATAAGCTTCTCTTTTAAAGCTTGAAAGGGTAGTTCTTGTTGTTCCTCCCACTTAAACCCAACGTCTTTCTTGATAATTTCGGTCAAAGGGGCTGCTATGGTACTGAAATCCCGAAAGAAACTTCTATAAAATCCGGCTAGTCCATGGAAGCTGCGGACTTCGCTGATATTGGTTGGACTTGGCCAATCTCTGATAGCCTTTATCTTTTCTTCATCTACCTTAACTCCTTCTGCACTAACAACAAATCCTAAAAAGAAAACTTCATTAGTACAAAATGAGCACTTGGCTCGATTTGCAAATAAATTTTCTGATCTTAATACATCCAAAACAGATTTAATGTGAGTTAGATGTTCTTGCAAACGCTTGCTGTAGATAAGGATATCATCGAAGTATACCACCACATACACTCCGATGAATCTCCCAAGAACGTGGTTCATAAGACGCATGAAGGTGTTTGGAGCGTCTGTTATACCAAATGGCATAACCAACCATTCGTAAAGCCCATTCTTTGTCTTGAACGTTGTCTTCCATTCATCACCTTCTTTCATCCTTATCTGATGATATCCACTCTTTAGATCGATCTTGGTGAAGATTGTTGATCTACTTAGCTCATCCATCATATCATCCAATCTCGGGATTGGATGCCGATATTTCACCGTAATGTTGTTGATGGCTCTGAAATCAACGCACATTCGCCAGGTTCCATCTTTCTTCGGCACTAGCAAAATCGGTACGGCACAAGGGCTTAGAGACTCTCGGATTTGACCCTTGCTTAGGAGCTCTTCTACTTGTTTCTGAAGCTCATTTGTCTATGTAGGGTTTGTGCGATAGGCTGGTCGGTTTAGTAATGCTGAACCAGGAACGAAGTCAATCTGATGCTCTATTCCACGAATTGGTGGAAGTCCCTGCGGAATTTCATCAGGAAAGACATCACCGTATTCCTGCAAAATCTCATTTATTTCACTCGGTAATTCCTGTGCTTGGTTAGAGATTTGTATAGCGTCTTTGCAGACGAATATAAAACAAGTAAGCTCAGAATCAAAAAGTTTAGAAAACTCATTGTGATTGATGTATAGGTTGGTCGAAATTTTCTCTTTCTCTTTTTTCTGATTTGTAGCTGGTCTTGATAAATCTTGGTTGGAGTCAAAGGGACCAGCGTGATTCCTTTTCCTTTGAATTCAAAGATGTTCTTGTTGGTGAAACCACTATGAATGACCTTTCTATCCGATTTCCAGGGTCTTCCAAAAAGCACATGACTTGACCCCATTGGTAAGACGTCACAAAGAACCTCGTCTGCATACTTTCCAATTGAAAAGTTGATTAGAACTTGGTGAGTTACGGTCAGAGCTCCTCCATCATTAAGCCATTGAAGCTTATATGGATGTGGATGAGGAATAGTTTTCAGATTCAGCTTCTGAACCATAACTTCACTAGCTGCATTAGTACAGCTTCCACCATCAATGATCAAAGAACAGACCTTGGACTTGATGAAGCATCGAGTGTGGAATAAATTCTCTCTTTGGCATGCTTCTTCATTCTGGTTTTGCACACTTAAAGTCCTTCTTGTAGCCAACAACTTTCCAATAGCCACATATGCTTCTTCTTCTTCTTCAATTTTGGATCCAGCATCTTATTCTTCTTGAGGTACGATTTCCCCATCTTCTCTAAGGAGAAACACCTTCTTGTTGGGACATTCTCTTGGATAATGTCCCATTCCTTGACACCTGAAACACCGGGTTTGAGATAAAGAAGTTCCAGTTCTCGGTTTTACCTCAGTGTTTCGATTTTCCTCTCTAGTAGTGGCTGGTTTCGGAATGAAACTAGGCCTTGAGGTTGAGAATTCTTTCGGTTTAGAGGCTGGTGGTGTAAAGCTAGGCTTGATAAACCGCCTCTTGTTCTGAGCTTCAATCAGTTCAGCCTTGTGAACTTTCTCTTCCATATTGTGATAAATCTGAAGCTCTTACTTGTCTTTAATGTCTCGGTTAAGACCTCCTAGAAACCGTGACATGAACATATCTTCTCCTTTACTAAGATCAGCTCGAATTAAGAGAGTTTTGAGCTCTTGGAAATAATCTCGGACGGTTCTTGTTCCTTGAACTAGCTTTCGTAGCTTGCTCAATATTTCTCTATGATAGTAGGCTGGAACAAATTTTCGCCTCATCTGAACCGTTAGCTCATCCCAAGTAGTTATGGGAGGCTCTCCAGACCTTAGTCTAATTATTCCCAATTGTTCCCACCATAACAAAGCATATCCACTGAATTCTGAAACAGTTATTTTGATTTTGTTTATATTGTAGGTTCCTTGGCATAGGAAATTGGATTCCATCTTCCTTTCCTAGTCTAGATAGACTTCAGGTTCATTCGTGCCTAGGAATGATGGGAACTTGATCTTTATGTGCTTCTTTTGCTGATGTGCAGGATCATGGAAGTCTCGGTTATTCCTTGGAGCTCTATGTCTGATGGTGCTACCATAGCTATGGTCTGACACTTCCTCTTCTTCATAAGACACACGGTCTGACCCTTGATGTTGGTCTTAGTTTCTGGTGATTCTCGAGCCAGATCTAGCTTTGAAGGATGAATCTTCTTTCTTCGGTTTATAGGACTCTCCTATGTGTCCTTTGCCTTTTGCAATTCTGTTGAACTCAGAAGGCGTCGAAGTTGGACTTGAATGCCCATCACTTCGAGTTCTTTTCTTCTTTTCTAGGCTTATTGATTCAACTTTGTCTTTGAGTTGCTCTATCTGTTGCAACAAGACCGCATTGTTTTCTTGAATTTGTTGACCCATCAACCGGTTCAGGGTTTCCATTGCTTCTGCAGAAAGTTCCATGGTATCTGAAATACCAAGAAACTTGCACGAGTAATTTGTTCAAAGAAAACAAACAAACAACATAAACACTTTAAGAAAGAAAATCAGATTAATAACCTAATGCAATTTCAAGATACTAATTCTTTAAACTAATCTAGATTATTCAAGATTCTAATTCTTTAACCTAAACTAGATGAATTCAAGCAATCTAACAAACTAATTCAATGCAAAATTCTGCTTCTTTCAGCTAACCTACACGAAAATAATCAACTAAAACCTAGGGTTCTTTAACCTAAAAACCAGAAACTTTTCGAAAAAATAGGAGATTAGGGTTTTAGGGTTTTGCTCAGCCTTTGGTACAGAGTTGGCTCTGATACAACTTGATACGCTCCTGGATCAACTCTGACAAAGACTTGATTGAAAAAAGCAAAACAGCTCGACAAGAGGATGTCTCGGACTTGGTTTCGGCTTCAGACAGCCTAGGAAGTGGTCTCGGACAGGCTTGGTGGCTTGCGGTATGGCCCGATGGCCTTGTTGGTTCGGTAAACGGACAAGGAAAGCCGCGACACAAGGCTGGACAGCCTAGGTGGATGGCTCGACCTCTCGGATGGTTGCAATAAGAAGATATGGCCAAGACTTTTGGTAAAGTACTTAGCCGATGGTTATGTGATGTGTTTGTGGTGATTGTGAGATGATTTGTGAATATAATTGAATGGAGAACTTGATTGTTTTATGAGATAAACAATCAAGATTATGTAGGCTTTCTGGATCTCTTACCGATGTATATTGCCGGGATTCTAAATCCAATGAGCAAGAAGTATTCAAGAATTGTTTTTCTCAAACAATATAAAAAGATTTCGACATAAAACTTTCTGAAAAATAGAAGAGTTCGACATCTATTTATAGGCTCATGTACCTAGCGATTTTTCTAACATATCCCATTCCTTGAAGGAAAATAAAAAGAATTAAATTAAATGAAATAAAAGGTCCATTAAGAAATGAGAATGGAAATCATCTTCTAGAAGACAAGCATTGGAAGGCAAGTTTCAGCTTCTACAAGATCTCCTTTATTTTTCGCCAAGTATTTATTTTTAAATATATAAATACTTATTCCAAATTCTTTTCAGAAAGCTTTAACGAAGTGGATAAAGTGCCTTGTTAAAACCTTAGAGATTGACCAAAAACCCAATGCGGGAAAAAGCGATCATCTCGACTAAGGACAAAAGATTACAGTCATTACCCACTTAGCTAACTGATCAGAGATCTAGTTCTTCTGGAACTTCAAGCCTGAACAACTGATAGATGTTGCAAGCTTGATCTTCTTCTTCTGAATGTTGCATCACGTGGGTCTGGTTAGCCAGCTCTCTTGCCTTTGATCTCGTGATCCTTCCTTCAGGTTAAAGCTGCTCCAGTTCAAGCTCCGGTTCAGATTCCGGTTCATCCATGCTCACATCAGATGGTGAAGAAGAAATTTAGTGAAGTTCTAACATCGATTGAGTTACTTGCATGTGATAATATTATAACTCCCAAAAGTGAAGAAGTAAAAAGAATTTTTCAAAGACTTCAAGTAGATAGAAGATATCGGCCAAATTTTAGCGGACTCGTTGAAGCTATGCATGAAACTCATGTTTGCATAATATTGAAGCCCGAGTTACAAGGAATGTATTGGAATCAACATGATAATGCATCATTCAATACCATGAAAGTTTGTGATTTGAACAAACTATTTATATATTTTTGGAATGGAGCACTTGGATCATGCTATGACACAGTCATTCTCACAATGGCATAACAAACTGATGTTGAGTTTCCCTTACCTCTTTTAGACAAGTATTATGTTGTTGATTTTGGTTATCCAAACAAACAAAGTTTTTTAGCTCCTTATTGATCATCATGAAACATAGTTTTGAGGTATCATATGATGCAATTTAACTCCGATTCTCCGAGAAATAAATAAGAATAATTTAACCGATGGCATGTTTCTTTATGTCAATAATCGAATGAAGTTTCAGAGTTTGGGAAAACAATTTTTCGTAATTTTCCAAGATATAATATTGACTTGCTAAAAAAGTGGTAATGGCTACAATATGTGTAATTTTATCAAAGTTTCAAATTTCTCATATGAATATTTTATATAAATAATGTCATAAACAAAAATTAAAAATACATATTGTGAATCTAATTTATGTGATATAGAAGAAGCAGAAGTACCAGGTGGAGAACACATGACACAAATAAAAGATAATATTATAAATATGTTATGAATAAATCAAAATGCTTGATTCTAATGCTATTTGTATTATTCTTTTTAAGAATTAACTTTTATTATGAAATTTGACAAAAATATGTTATGAATAAATATGTTACTAAAGCTTTGGCCCATTGCGCTTCAGTTCCTACGTATCTCGGTCGCTTCTGGTAGTTCCACATATTTTTGGTTTGATTCTTGGTCTTCTCTTGGTTCTTTGTTTGCCAATGCAGGTGAAACAGTTATTCGTGAGTTCGGAGTTCCTAGGCTAGCGTCCGTCTCTAATGTTTCCCAACTGACAGGCTGGCGTATACGTCACTCGCGTGTCCCTTTCTACCGTGACTTATGTGACCGTATCTCCCAAATTCCGCTCCCGTCTCCCTCCTCGGACGTTGACTCTCCACTCTGGCGCCATCTTCATGACGCCTACAAAGACTATTTCACGTCTACAACTACCTGCCAACAAAATACGACGTAGCTCCCCCAAGTTACCATGGAGTTCAACGGTTTGGTTTCCCCAATCCATTCCACGTTACTCGTTTATTACCTGGCTTGCTGTTCTTGACAGGCTAACCACTAGGCAGAGGATGCGGCAATGGGGCGTACAACAAGCTTGTATTCTTTGTGGCGAGCCCGATGAATCACGGGATCATCTATTCTTCGCATGCCCATACTCATTCACTATCTGGGATTCTCTCGTCTCACCGATCCTGCGACATCGTATCTCTCTGGACTGGTCCCTCACCCTTTCCTCTCTTCATTACCAATCACTCTCATGTCTCGACCGTGTCCTTCTTCGGCTTCTGCTACAAGCGACCATCTATCACTTGTGGCGAGAGCGAAATAACCAAATACATGGACAACCAGTCCGCTCTGTTATTTCACTGCGCACCATCATTGCCCGTGGAGTCACCGACAGAATTACTAGTTTACAGTATGGGCCGCAATCCCGTTTTGCATCTCTAGCTCATCATTGGGCTTCTATCTCTGCTTAGCTTCATCTTCGACGCAATTTAGGCCGACATTTTTGGATCTTTCCTCTCTTCCAGGGCTCGATGGGTATAAGGCATGTACTCTTTTTCCTATCTCTAGTTTTGTCCCACTGGTTTTTCTAGAGATAGGTTTTAACGAGGCATCCTTGTACCACCACACAGCAACCTTACTTTCTTTTTGATTTCTCAGTTTCTTACCAACTCATAACTCTCTTTTGTACATATTAACTTTTTGTTTCTTTTTCTTGATATATAATTTTAAAATTTCATCAAAAAAAAATTGTATTTATGGTGTATAAGTAATATATTAATAAAACTTAATTATTAAATTAAATAATTCTAATTCCATTTATATTAATATATCTTAATTAATTAATGTATATTCTTGTATATATATTAATTTTACATTTATATTATTTTAAATATATGTCTTACACCGTTTATATATTTACCATACAATAATAATTTATTAAAGTGTGGATTCAAGCAGCTGATGGAATTAGGAGAAGGAGAAAAGATAAGGAGTTGATAGGAGAATGAAATGCATAAATGGATCGATCGAACTTTCAGTTTGTATAAATGATCATCTTTCATTGATCAATCGATCTTTAGACGGATCAATCGATCTAAACCTCCGACCAATTTCTTATTTTTCTGAAACACTTATAAACTTACAACTCAAAATCAATAGGTTAGTCTCCCAAAAGCTAAATTAAATCAAATTAAATATTATTAATCTAAATGACCTAATTAGTGGGTTTCCTCCCACTCATAGCTTTGTTTAATGTAAAAAGCTTGATGAACTCACCCTTTTAAGTTGGAGATGAGTTAGCACCAATAGATGATTTGCAGAAACTACCATCGTCTGAATTTTGCATCTTCAGAACCTTTTTTCACCATCTTTTTCGAATAGTCTTCCCCTTTGTCCTTAAGATCTGAGGGAAAGAATGCCTTAACTTTTGAAAAAAGGTTTTGAGGTTCCTTTGCACTTTACCTTGTACTCAATTCCGTCTTCAACCTGCGTTTGAGTAACCAAAATAAGATAAATGTCCGTGTTGATCTTTTTTTATTTCTCTTGGCTTTTGCTTTCGACCTTTGAGGGATTTTTTTAGTTTCTTTACTCTTCACCCTGTGCTTGACTTCATCTCCATTCAATGCTTAAGACTTTAAGATCGGTTGGGGATCTTCCTCTAACTTTTTCAAGTTTATCTTACCCCTCTTTTTGATCTTAGGGGTTGCACTCTTTCTTGAGGCTTGAGCTTCTTCTTTCAAGACATTAGGAATCATCTCTTTAGGACTAGACTCGGCTTGAGACTTGTCTTGAGCCTTCTGTGCTACCCTTTTCTTCTTCATCATATTGATCTTAGAAGCATTGCTGTTGGGTACTATTGGATAATAGTATCCCTTCTTGATCTTAGTGAGATAGATTCGCATTTTAGGCATATCTATCACAGCTCCTACAGATGCTAGGAAGGGTCTTCCTAGAACCAATTGCACATCTAAATTTCCCTCGGTATTCTATGACATGGAAGTCGAGCGGGATAACACAATCTCCAGTTTGAACCATCCCATTAGAGATCAATCCGTTGGAGGATATGACAGAGTTGTTAGCTAGTGTAAAAGCTAGCCCTGATGGTTTTATTTCCTTGAGTCCCAACTTCTCATCGACAATCTTGGACATGACGTTAACGTTAGCTCATGTATCACAGAGGGAGTCCATGAAGATCACTCCTTTGACATTGACATGAACTAAGCATTCGCCAGGATCTTATAGCTTTGGAAGTCTTCTTAGTGGGATAATATGGTTAGAAGCTTCATCATAGTACACCAACTCTTCTTCAATATTATTAGGCTCTTCTGGGAATTCGATCTTGAGTTTGGTTAGTTGGTTAGAAATTTTAGCAGTCTGCAAGGGGATCGATCGATCTCGTCTTTTTTCGAGATATGGTTTGATGGATCGATCAATCCAATGTGGATCGATCGATCGTTCTTCTCGAAAACTTTCTTTTCAACTGGATCGATCGATCTAAGTATGCAAATCGATCGATCTGTAGTTTATGGGTTTCTACTTGTAGCTGGATTGATCGATCCCTTAGGAGATCGATCGATCTCTTTCCCTACATTATTACAAAAGCTTCTAAAATCTACAGAATTTTAAGACTCAACGTTCTTCCTTTCAGTACTTGAATTTACGGCTTTGCAATAGCCTTTTGAGTTGTCTTCCACTTTCCCTGGAAGGAAACCTGCTTGTCTCTTAACTGATTTTAAGGTTTGAGCCACTTGCAGATCATGTTTCTTAACATGATTTGACAATGTTTCAAACTTATTGTTCAAATCATTATACATGTTGTCAAGCTTCATATTCAAATTCTTTTCATAAGGTTGATGGCTTTGTAGAGTCTCCTTGATCTTTGATTCAACCTTGTTATCTTGAGGGGGATTTGCTTGTTGAAACCCAGTTGAGAAGTCGTATGAAAATTCCTGAGTTTGGGTTCTGCAAAAAACTTCTACTTTGGTTTCCTTGGAAACCACTTCCACATGAGTTCTGACCGAATGCTTGTCCGGATTTCTGCACAAAGCTCTGCGACTGGTTTGAGTACACATGGTCTTGTGGATTAGCCACATTAGTACTGCTCCAAGAGAGATTACCTTTATTGAAGACTTGATTGTATACTCTTTGTCCCTTACTGTTGATGTAGCTCACTTCCTCTACATTCTCAGGTTCTGAAATAGCGAAGTAATCATCCTCTATCTTCTCCACATCTTCAGCAGAGCTGACATGTTTCTCATTTTTCTTCTTGAGAAGTTGAGTGAGGATTCCCTTCACCTCAGTAAGATCAGAAGATTTTGAACTGGATGATCTTACTTTTCGATCATAGTCGGGGCAATGGTTGATGGTGCTCTGAGTTATATTGTCTATTAGCTGGTAAGCTTCATTTATAGATTTTGCCATGAAGTCACCATTACTAGCAGTATCAAGAGAGAGAGTCGATACTGCTGTTCAATACCCCAGTAAAAGGTATTGAGTATACTTAGCCTAGAGAAGCCATGATGAGGACAATCTCAAAGGTACCTTTAAATCTGTCCCATGCTTCAAAAAATGATTCTACGGGATCCTACTGAAACTGAGAGATCTTGTTTCTCCGGTTGTTGGTCCTTGTAGAGGTATAAAAGTGGCTTAGAAACTTGGATTTGCATTCTTCCCAAGTCTCTATGGAGTTAGCCGGCAGCGTTTTCAACCACCTAAGATCTCTATCTGCTAAAGAGTGGTTGAAGAGATTACCGTGCATGAAGTCTTTAGAGACTCCATTAAAGTGAGCGGTGCTGCATTTATCCTCAAAGATATCTATATGATCCATAGGATGCTCGGTAGGCAAACCATGGAATTGGTTTTGCTTGAGCAACTGGATGAGCTGGAACGGGAATTGGTAGTCCTGCCTTTGAGGTCGCAAAGGTGTAGAGCATTCCTATTGACAAGGAAAGCTTTAGGGTTGTTGAATTCTCCAACTAGTACCATGTTCTGATGTGGTAGGATATTTCTGGCTTGTTCTAGTGGCACTTGATCGCCGTTTCCTCCTGGTTGGTTAATCACCAACTGATGTAGTCCTTGCTGAGGATTCTGGACGTTTTGGTCTTCATGTATGATCGGATTGTTGATAATAATGTTGTCTCCCATTGTGGTGGAAGAGCTTGTGCCTTTTCTCGCTTTTCGGTTTGAACATTCTACTCTTGCTAATTCTTCGTTAGTGAGTTTGACTAATTCAGATGATTTGTTAAATCTTCTGTTCATGCACCTGCAAAACAAAGAGAAGCAGAAAGAACGAGATTAGCTCTAAAAATAAAAATCTTAGACTAGATGCTAAGTAGAACTTAAGAGGAACTATTGGTCCCCGGAAACGGCGCCAAAAATCTGATAGGCTCATGATTTTATCCTAAATCTACACTGCAGAGAACAGATTCTCGTAAAATAGAAAATGGTCGAATTCCTCAGAGACCAGATCGTACGACTCTCAGTTAGACTTTCGTTTCAATCTAACACAGTAATAAGAAGTAGTGTTTGATTAAAAGCAATAATTAAAAGATAGTTAATTAAAACGGTTTGCAAGCAATTAGGAAAACGCTAGGCGTTAGGGAATTCCACTGGACATACAAGATTTATTAATGAAAGAGGTTTTCAACTCAAAAGACAATGATAGGCTAATCTCCTCCCGAAGTATTAGACCCCTATAATTGAACTACCCAAATACAAACTCCCGTCTTATCTTAAACAATTTAATCATGCAGTGATTTTAGATTTGATATGATCATAAGCAAAAAAGACAATACTTCCGCAAGCATAAACACTTACTCATGTAGAGTAGGTAAGGTCTCTAAACCAAATCTCTTTGTATTTATTAACCTAATATAATGAACTAGGTGATCAGGTTAATTCAAGCAATAATAACAATACTAGACTAAGAACCTACAATTCAAATTCATAATGTCAAACCCTAACCATCAAATCCTGATTTCCCTAGGATAAACCCTAAAACCTAACAAGATGACTACTCATACATGACTAAGCAATCAACAATCATTATGATTAAAAGAAAGCAAATAAAGGAATCATATTATATTTAAAAGTAAAAGACAGAGTTTCAGAAATCTTCTCCTCATACAGGGTTGAAAATCTCCTTCTCTCTGAAAAGCTCTAAAAAACAATTGAAATCTTTGTGTATATTATGTGTGTTTGTAAAACTAAGCCTAAGGCTTTTATTTAGAATCATCTAAGAACTATGTAAGACCTAATCTAATAAGGAAAAATCTGCATAAGTCTTGAAGGCGAATGCGTCTTTTTGATAATTTCCAAGTTTGTTCGGGTGTAGGGATGGATCGATCTGTCGTTCTTCTCATTTGGGGATCGATCTATCCAGGAAGGGATCGATCAATTTGATTAGTAGATCTCCTAGGACTTTGGATTGATCGATCCAGGCATGGATCAATCGATCTCTCTTCATATAGATCCTAGATCGATCTTTCTTACTTGGGTTCGATCCATTCATCTTCATTTTGCCCAATTACTCATGAAATCTTTCGAAAACCCATCATTTTTGCTCCAAAACACCTAAAATCCTGAAAACATACCAAAAACACATGGAAAGTACTCGAATGATGCCAAATAGCAAGTATAAATACCCACTATAAAAGCATCAAAATCGAGTGATATCACTCTTCCTCTCGTATGATAGTACATAAAATAACATCAAATGAAATAGAATATTAGGAAGCTAATTCTTTACAGAAAGATATCATCACCCTAACATCAACCTTACTGTCTGTCACGGAGGTTCATAAGCATCATTCCAAAGAAAATGTTATAGGAGAAATCCAAGGGGGAAGACTCACCAGAGGTTAATGGATTGATTTCAAGTAATTGGTCACTAGACAACCTGCTGAATCAATCATGTTCTCAACATTTGTCTTTCTGATTGAACCCAAAAATCATAGAGGCATTGGTTAATGACTTTTGGATATCTGCAATGGAAGATGAACTAAATCAATTTAAAAAGAGTGATGTTTGGGACTTTGTGCCGAGACATGAAAAGCTAAATGTTGTGAGTACTAAATGAATTTTCAACAAGATAGATGATACAGGAACAATTGTCAGAAAAAGCTCGATTGGTTTCTCAAGAACACTCTCAGTTAGAAGGTGTTGACTTTGATGAGATGTTTTCTCTAATGGATCGACTTGAGTCAATCAGGTTCCTGTTTTGTATAGCTTGTACTCTAAAGTTCAAACTATATCAGATTGATGTGAAGAGTGCGTTCCTGAATGGAATACTTCAAGAAGAAGTGTACGTGGAACAACCCAAAGGATTTGAAGACTCACAACACCCTGATTATGTGTTTAAACTCAAGAAAGCACTCTATGGAATGAAGCAGGCACTAAGAACCTGGTATGAAAGACTAAAGACCTTTCTTCTTAATCAGGGATATGAGAGAAGAACAGTAGACAAGACACTATTTTTCCTTAAAGAAAACATGAACTTGATTATTGTGCAGATCTATGTTGACGATATTGTTTTCGGTTCAACTAGAGATCATCAAGTCAAACAATTTTTGGATTATATAACTCATGAATTCAAAATGAATATGTGTGGTGAACTTACTTACTTCTTGGGATTGCAAGTCAAGCAAACAGATATAGGAATCTTTATGACTCAAAGCACATATGCAAATAATCTTGTAACAAGATTCGGACTTCAGAATGCTAAAGAAGCTAAAACTCTAATTGGAAAAACTGAGAAGTTATCACGAGATGAATCTGGAGAAAAAGTGGATGAGAAATTGTACAGAGGTATGATCGACAGTCTTCTTTATCTTCACACTTAAAGGTTGTTAAGAGAATAATCATATATGTGAAGGGAACTGTTAATATAGGGATCTACTTCTCTAAAGACACGGACAAGAATCTGGTTTGATATTGTGATGCTGATTGGGCAGGATCACTAGATGATCGTCATAGCACAAGTGGAGGATATTTTTTCATGGGAAACAACCCGATTTCTTTTCATAGTCGTAAACAAAACAGTGTTTCGCTATCAACCACCGAGGCTGAATACTTTGCCCTAGGAAGCTGTTGCACACAACTTCTATGGATGAAGCAAATGATTGCTGACTATGGCATGACCTGTGACACTCTACTTGTTTTGTGTGATAACAAAAGTACTATAAATATTGCTAAAAACCCTGGTCAAGATTCTAGAACAAAGCATATAGACATTAGACATCATTTCAGCAGGGAGTTGATTGAGGAGAAATTGATAGTAATTGACCATGTTAGCACTGAGTAATAAATGGCTGATTTATTCACAAAACCACTAGAATTTAATCATTTTATTAGTTTAAGAAAAGCAATTGGTGTTTGTGAAGTCTAACTTGTTTAGAGTGCTGTAAGATTCAGGGAAAGACATGCATGTGAGTATCTGTAAACTGATAAAGTTGTTCAAAGCTCTGTTTGTATAGTATATTGTGAAAATAGTTGTCTGTTATATCGTTCTGAAGTGATCAATGTCAAAGGGCTATAAGCATTCATACTAGGAGGCCAAAGAGCTAAGAAGAGAAAAAGGAAAAAAAGAGTGGTTTCAGATGTTGATAAGTCAAGTGATGCATCTGAAACTCGAGCACTAAACTGATTATGCAGAATGATTCTACAAAGGAAATTCAAGCCGCCTGAAAAATGATGTTTATGAACAGAGACTTGAGTCAAGTTCAAGATAAAGGCATGACAGAGCGAAAGACTAGTCACAATGTCACTACACAACAAGAGCCTCTAGCACTGGTGGTAATAGATCCTCATATGAGGTATCTGCCACCACAAGTTCGAGCCCTGGCCACTACGGTATTCACATACGGGCTGTAGCATTCCATGAGTCGATACATGGAGAACCATTTGGCCACCCACTTGGCTAGTTTAAGAGAACCAATAGTCTAACACGTGAAACCTTGCCCTTTCGAGTGGTTGACCGATAGTCTAACACGTGGACCCTTGTCGTGTGAGCGAGCGTTGGGAAACCTGGGTTATATAAAAAAAAGTCACCACACATCAGTGCAAGTCAATTAGAGTTTAAATTAAAAAAAATGTGAGTCTTTCTCTCGTCTTAAGCAGAATGTTGAACGTACTCAACCAAAAAATTTTAACTGCACTAAACTGTTTTTGAAAATCGTGTTAATAGGGTTAATTCGTAATTTGGGTCACTCATGAAATTGTTTTTGATCAAAATATTTCTTAATGTTCTATGTCCTAAGAATTGATAATTCAGGCTCTTGTTTATATCTTGCATGTGATTATGTTCAGTTGTGACTATCATATATGGGTAATTTGTGTGTTAAGTGTTTTCAGGCCCAATAATCCATTTTGATTTTAAACAAAAAAAGAAGGAAAAGAAGATCAGGAGACGTTGCTAGATTCTACGGGGAATAAAATCAAGAAGTTAGAACGGTATTCACAAACAATTCGTTCCAACTTCCTGTTTCTTTCTCCTCTATTGTCTCAATAAAATCTAGGGTTTCACAATCGTTGCAAATCAGTGAGAATCATGGAGAAATTTCTGGGAGATCTTCAAAGATTTTTACAATCTCAAGGAGCAACACAGCCGACTATTCAATCACCGCCAGCATCTCCAGTGAAAGTGTCGTCTCCCATAGAAATAGAGTACCAGACCCTAATGCATGCGATTGACGAAACCACTTCTCCAGAGATACGTGCAGAATCATGACGATCTTCAAAGGACACATCTACAAAACATTGTTGATAGAAGAATTCAAAGATTTAGAGTCAATCCATGTTGCTTAGCCTACAGAAGACAAACATGCTCTAGAACAAGCATTGATCAAGGAAACCATTACCAGCTGTCCGAGCCATAACTGGTTCCTGAATCGGCTTAAAGAGGACAAGTTCAAGAATTTGAAACGACCTTACTATCCAAAGAAAATGAATAGAAAACTGAAGACATGCTGCCTCTTGGATCTGATCAGGCACTTGAAGAGACGCATGTGGAATAGAAGCTAGATATAGTAACAACAACAGAAGTTGATGAGGTTCTCATCTTGGACGAAGTCAAGACAGATTAACAACCCATGGACTCTACAAGAGCATCATACTCGAGTAAGAGAAAGCAAATTATGGTTAAACAGGAGGTAGAGGCCAAGAAAGAAAGAAAAGAGACAAGATCACCCGCCTTTGATCTTACCATATTCAGAGACAAGATTACAGCCCAAAGGTATGCCATCATTTCCAAGAAAGAATGTCTAGAGGAAACTAAGGTAGTATTTACGACTGATAGTGTGGTTAAAAATTTGATTGATGAAGGTGGTCTACTGACCACTGTGGTATACGTGGGATCTTATGATGAGGATTTAGTCAAGGAGTTCTATGCAAACTTTCCAGCTGACTATGATGATGCACAAACGATTAACATTCAGGTCGAAGATTGGGTCTATGAATTATCAGCCTCTCGGATCAACTCTCTATTTTGTCTACCTGGAAGTTGATGATGTTAAAAACAAAATTCAAGTGGCTGCAGTGACCAATGAGACGTTGGCTTCATTTCTGAATGGAGAATTAGTGAAAAATGGCAGGGTTTTACCATTGGACAAGTGACAGAGGATCTCCAGGAACTCTACAGGATCTGTTGTAGGAATTGGTATCCATCTAAGAATGATGGATACATGCAGCCTAAGCGTGCTATGAATATCTACAAACTGGTGCACAAGATTGGATTCAATATGGGAAATCTGATGTTTGAGCACATTGTGAATCATGCGAAGTCTCCAGAGTCCAAGTTCTTTCATCCATTTCCTAGATTGATCAGTCGATTGATTGATGATCATCATCATGTTGTTCCACATCCCGAAGCCAAGCCACTCACTATTGCCGAACCTAAAGAGACAAAGACCATAGTGCACAAAAATGCAAAAAGCCTGAGTCCTCTAAGGTGTCAAAACAGAAGGCTTCATCCCCTAGGGCGTCTAAGTCTAAGGCTACTCCGAAGCTCAAGGTGAAGCAGGAAGGTGACGTCTCCACTTCAACATTATGCATAGCTATGAGACTGGTAATTCAGATGTTTGAGGATGCTTTGGCTGTAGGTAAGTCTTTCTTCTCTGTCTCATAATGTTGTTTATATTTTATTTGACATGATGTCATACAATCAGGAGAGAAAAGATGAAGAAGAGATTAAATCCGACTAGGGATAAGTGCGAAAATTCAGAGGAAGAGCTGATGATGCTGTTTTTCCTCTTTTTGTTTCTTTTCACAACTTTTGTTTTTGTTTTGGTACTTTTTGTGTTGATAGTTGAACCAGAAACTAGTGGTTGTTTTTTTGTGGCGCCTTTTTTTATCACGGTATGGAATTTATGTTTGATCTTATATGCTATAATCGAATATTCTAATGGATTATGGTAGCTGTTGTTTTATAAGTTGGAGGAACTGAGTAAATGCTTGGTTATGACATCAAGTCAAAAAAGGGGAGACTGAAAGTGTAGATTCTGGTAGCTGATGAAATCAGGAGAATGAGAACAAACAAGGAGCTGATATGAAATCAAGAGTATGAATACTGTAGCATGGATTTCAGAAGAAAGTATTGCGAAGTTATTAAAGATAAAAAAATTCTAGATTGAAGATCGGGATCAAAAAGATTGAAGATTGAGCACAACATATTTATAGATCGAAATCAAAAAGATCTTAGCGAGAATATCTTGGGGTAAGATATTTATAGGGGATTTTGTTCAAGAAAGAAATATTGTTGTAAATTCCTTTTTAGGGTTTTCGGGTAGATGCATATAAAGAGAAAGAAGTGTTTTGAAATAGATAACACTATAGATCTTTATTCTTGCTTAAGTATGACTTTGGTTTTCATATTTAGAGAGTTGTCTTGGTGAGTATTCTTTACTTAAAGAAGAGAGTTTCGAGTGTGTGTAACTTAGGTCTAAAAGTAAGAGTTTTAATTAAACTTGTACGTGACAGTCGAAAGAAGATTGTGTAAAAGCTGTCTAGCTTGAATCTTTGTAAAAAGACTAGACAAAGAAAGTTTAATAAAAATTGTGTTTTTGGTGAAAAACATAATTTGATTCAATTAGTAATTGGATTGTACCACACTTTATCGTACCGCTCCGCTCAATTTTTTTTCCCGCATTATCAATTTCGGAATTTGAGGCCTTAGGCAATGAATTAGATAGTCATGCGGAGCGGTTTTATGATTGGGTCGGACGTGTTTAACAATATTCACCATTCAAACATATTTTGAAACTTTTGTAATTTACATTAAAAAAATAAATTATTATCACTGTTTAAGGATAATACTTCAAAAATGCACTTTGTTGTGTCAAGCACCAATCATGATGCGGTTCAATATATTTAGTTTTCTGTTAAAATCTGGAATGATAATTATGTATTGATAAAAAAAATTCTAGTGTCAATCCATCATCAATTTATAGTTATATTTAAACTTTAAACTCTTAAAATTCAAGTTTTAGTGATAATTTTAAGAAAATGTGTGTTATATTTGTCCCACACAATTTTTTTAAAATATATTCAGAACATTAAATTTTTTTTTAAAAAGAAACTAAATTAGTAACTAAACTCTAATCCAAACCTAAACTCAAAAATTATTATTCAAAAGAAATTTCATACCACATATGATTTTTGTTACCATTCAAAACAATTTTGAATTCGCTTATTTTGTGCAAACCGTATTTATTCTCCAAAAATTGTAGTTGTATATTTCACTACAAGAAATGATACACATTTCTGTCGAAATTTTTTTTTGAGGATATTCTGACAAATTGTCCGATTAGTCAGAAATTAGTCGGAATTTTTTGACAAACTAAAATAGTCGGTAATTAGTCGGAAGTTTTCCTACTAATTTCTGACTAATCCAAGAATTAGTCGGAATTTGGTCGGAACTTTTTTTAAAATTTCTTTTTTCATCGTTAAATTTTTTTATATAAAAAATAAAATAAATTCCGACGAAATTCCGACCAATTATTTAATTTTTTTAATTTTTCCAATATGTCTATTTCAAATTTCTTTTTTTTTTTAAAAAAAAACTAAATTTTTTTTGAAAATTTCGACTAATTTCTGACTAATCCAACAATTAGTCAGAATTTAGTCGGAATTTTTATAAAAATTTATCTATTTTTTTAGTTTTTTCCTTTTTATTACTTAAAATATTTTTAAAATTAAAGAATTGTAAAATATTTTTCAAAAATATTCCGAACACATTCTCACTAACCCAAGAATTGGTCGGAATTTAGTCGCAATTTTTAAAAAAATTTTCAACCATTTTTTTCTAATTTTCCCTATTTATTATAAAAATATTTCTAAAATTTTTAAAGTTGTAAAAAAAATTTTTAAAAATTTCCGACAAAATTATGACTATTCCAAAAATTGATCGGAATTTAGTCGTAATTTTTTAAATTTTGTATCTACTTTTTTCTAGCTTTCTCTATATATTACAAAAGTTTTTTAAAAATTAAAAAATTGTAAAAAATTATCAAAAAATTTCGACCAAATTCCGACTAACCCAAGGATTAGTCGGAAATTTCGACCAAATTTACTAAATTTAAAGACTAATTTCTGACCAAACTTCAAAATTGGCCCGAAATTAGTCGGAAAATGTAATACAAGTTCCGACTAATTTTCGACCAATTTTTTTGTTTGGTCAGAATTTGGTCGGACTATTTTTCTATATAAGTCTCCATATTTTCTATAAATCCTTTCAAATTATTGTTTATGTTTATATTATTAGATTATGTAAGTTTAAATAATTAGATTATCTAGGTTATGAAATTAGCATTATCGGTTTTATATTTTGTAAAGATTTTATGGAAATTTAATTTTTAAAATATTGTTATTTATAAAGATTATTTTGATTTTTTTTTAATTTTTTTAAAAATTAGTCGGAAACTGGTCGAAAAATATTTCCGACTAATTTCCGACCAAATAAAAATTTAGTTGGAAATTGGTCGGAAATTTCTTACAAATTTATTAATTTTTTTTGTTTTTTGATGACCTGGTATCCGGTGCCCCGAGAGACTCCGAGTAGGCCCAAAGCGTCCGCAGTCGCCAAGGGTATCCAGGAGGGCCGACGAATTCACCCCATGTTAATTGACGGTGGCCGGGATTCGAACACAGGTGGCGGAACTCACAGCTGTGAGTCTTTTACCACCAGAGCTAGAAGCCCCGATTAAATTTAATAAATTTAAAGACTAATTTCTGACCAAACTTCAAAATTGGTCTGAAATTAGTCCGAAAATGTAATACAAGTTCCGACTAATTTCCGACCAATTTTTTTGTTTGGTCGGAATTTGGTCGGACTATTTTTTTCTAAATAAGTCTCCATATTTTCTATAAATCCTTTCAAATTATTGTTTAGGTTTATATTATTAGATTAAGTAAGTTTAAATAATTAGATTATCTAGGTTATAAAATTAGCATTATCGGTTTTATATTTTGTAAAGATTTTATGGAAATTTAATTTTTAAAATATTGTTATTTATAAAGATTATTCTGAATTTTTTTTTAATTTTTAAAAAAATTAGTCGGAAACTGGTCGAAAAATATTTCTTACTAATTTCCGACCAAATAAAATTTAGTTGGAAATTGGTAGGAAAAAAATATGGTAGAAAATTGGTCGAAAATGTTTTTTGACCAATTTCCGACTACCCTTTCTTCCGACCAATTTTCGACTATATTTTCCGATTAATTTTGACCAAAATATTTTACGACCTTCAAGTTCTAACTAAACCATTTTGTTCGGAAAATAAAGGAAATTCATTTCCGGCTATTTTCCGACCAAAATGGTGGTCGGAAAATAATCGAAAATTCATTTCCGATTATTTTCCGTCCAAAATGGTGATCGGATTCTTAAATCTTTCTTGTAGTGTTTGTATTGCACGGTCCTGTTAATTTGCTTTTACCCACATCGCTTAGTGTGTTACTACCATTCATACCCTTAATATTTAAATTGTAGAAGGATATATCAGGAATGGAGTGAGATCTACATGCTCAAAAGTCAAACACTCCATTAACTTTAGTGAGTGTCGGCGTCAACGACGCTAAACGTGGGTTGCCTTTTAAGTTTTCTGACGTTAACTATGTGTCCAAACGCGAACGTGATTTTAGTTTAACGGTTGCTTAAGTATCGAAACTCCTATCAATAACTGATAAGTTATAAACTTTTTAAAATTATCCAAAAAAACATTCGGATGAGGAAATAATTCAAAGATCAATAACCTCACAAGCATACAAGCATTTGTAGTAAAAAATTTCCAAAGAAAAATGTATTAATTATTAGTATTTTTTAGCAAAGGCATTGATCAAGGCTAAAGCATTGCTAATTTCCCTTCCCAAACTAACGATCCGAGCACGGACCGACTTCTTAATCCGTCCATCCATGAACCGGCCTGCGAATCCATCGGAGCAAGTGTTTGCATTAGTCAAAGCAGCACTGGTCCATGTCTGAGCATTACTCATATGGAACCAAAACTGGTCACGACCTTTAGCACTACCACACATCTTCACTTCATGGACCGACTTAGTCAAACGGTCAACGGTATCATTGATCTCCTCGACGCAATCCTTAATCGCTTGAACCTCACGTTTCTTGAGAGTCTTGAAACGGGCCAAGCGAGAAACAAAGAGCTTCGTGGACTTGGCTTGGCTCACGGTGACGGTGAGTGCGGTCTCGGCTAGACGTCGAGGGCTTGTTTGGATGGAGTTCGCGTAGCTGGAGAGAGAGTTGAAGCATACGGTTGGATATGTGGTTGCTTTGCAGGAGGTTTCTATGAAGTTTGTTGCGCGTTTGGGAGGTCTTGCTGCGGAGGCGGAGGACGCCGTGGCAAGCTCCGTCGTAGATAAAAGGAATAGAAAGAGAGTATAGAATATTTGATTTGCCATTGCTTTGGAGTTTGTTAGTGAATGTTTATTGTGAAGACGAAAGGAATTGGCTTTGAGATTTTATAGTGAGCTAGTAACCTTTGCTGTATATTGTTTTGCCTACGTACAGTCTACGATAATAGATTAGTTAATATTGTTGACCTTTGACCCTTGGTTTGATTTTTGTATTCCAAGTAGGGTCGATTATTAGTTGGGAAAAACCAGATTTGTTTGGTATTAATTGAGAATGTACCATGGCCATTATAAATTTATAATCTTATATGTTCTAAAGGAACATGCGATTTTTATATAGAACAGTACTTTCAAGATTTTCCATTTGAAACACTCGTTACAAGCCCATAAACATGATATTAGTATAAGCTTGTTCCAAGACCAAGTATTTTGGTAATATAAGCTAAATATATAGTCATGTTATCCGTCGTTTAGGGGTTGTTATTGGTTATGGTATTTTAATGGATTTATAAATCCATGAAACTTTGGAAATTTATGGATTTTAAAATGAATGGATTTTGAAATACCATGATTTATGTTTGGATTTGGTCATTTGTATTTTTAACTTTGAAATCCTTACAAATCCATTAAAATACAAAGTGGAATTTGAAATCCAATATCAAATCATTAAACGAATAACACTGAATTTCAATTAGAATTTACAAATCATTAAACCAATAACATTTGATTTCATTTAGGATTTACAAATCACTAAACGAATAACACATGATTTCGCATGTATTTCAAAATCCATTAAAACTCCATAACCAATAACACCCCCTAAATCTCTCGATCACAATATATTAGCCATGTATTTCAAACTTTTTTTATAGGACAATTTACACTTATATAACAAATGACCAAGATTCATAAAAAACAGCATATGACAACTATTAAATCACTTGCTCATATTTTTTCACTAATTTTAATTTTGAAAATCTAACATGATTTCGTGTTCTTTTAAATACATTATTACTAGATGATGTCTTACACTATGCGCGGAATAAATATTTTTTTTTAAATGATATAATTTTAAATAATAATAACATGATATAAATTATACTATAAAATATATTTTACTTATCACTAAAATTTTTTGCAAAAATTGTATATATAAATACTGAAATAAAATTTAAATAGCCTATGTTTTTAATGATATATAATATATCATATATTATATTAAATAAATTAAATATATTAATTTCCAAAAGAATGATTATATATGTAAATGGAAATAGTGTATGAATTACACATTTAAATATTTTATCTTTTTAATATATGATATTAA
>OVBE01003883.1:0-25549 GCA_900406425.1 Iberis pinnata | reverse complement strand
TCATACCTCCTAACATATTACTTATTATGTCCTTTGTTTTGCAGGTAAATCAGATTTGAGAACAAATCTTTTTGAAGTGGGAGAGGATGATATGATCCTAACCGGCACTAAACTAGAACTTGAGGAAGCACCTTTGGATCAATGACTTTATAAGCTTGAAGATAAGGATAAGCTTGTAGATAAGGAAACATTGGAGTTTCAAGATGGAATAATAACAAGATCAAAGGCTAAACAACTTGCTGGAGCATTAGGACAAGTATCAAGAGAAAAGAAGAAGATAATAAAAGTCTTGGACTTACAGCTACACTTCAACCACTTCTTTATATTATCTCGAGCAGTCTAGTGTGTGCTAATCCAATCACATTGTTTGTGATACAAGCCGCCTATATATTCATCAAGAGAGGTGTTGTAGCTTGCACTCTTTTCCTTGGTTTGGTTTTGTCCCATTGGGTTTTCCAAACAAGGTTTTTAATGAGACTTGTTCACAACACTTATACAAGAGCCTCTTGATGATATTTAGGCCCATTTCTATCCATTTCTACCTTATTTTCGTTTTTAAAGTCAGACTTCATTTAAACTTTCATGAGAGCCTTTTTGTTTTAAATGTTTTGTGTATTTCCAAGAAGTTGTGCATGTACAGCCTTCTTTCTTTATATTATGGACGAAAATGATGAATAAAATCATCAAACTCTTTTCTAAAAACTTGAGAATTCTCTCTTGAATCTTGTTTGATCACTTTGGTCTTGTTCATGTTCTGAATCTGATTCTACATAACAAGCCAAATTCCAGATAATCTAGGAGTCATTCCGCAGCTCTTAGAAGTATCATTCACCCCATTTTCGTTTCATTAACATCACAACCATTGGAGAAGCATTCATGGACTTGATCCTCACATCTAGGATCACATCACACACCTATAAGTGAGTTGATGATGCATATTTGAATGAGATTGAATCAATGGATGCAAAAATTGCTAGACTTGAAGAACATCTTGAAGATTGAAAAACCGAGAATAATAAGATGGAGAAGATGGTTTTTGAGAGGCTTTATATGAAAATTGAAAAGAGATATTTGAGAAGGTAGATGATGTATTGGCTGAGGAAAAATCAGAGATGAAAAAGATAATGATTGCTCTTGTTGTTGGTTGCGTTTTGATTGTTGGATTCATTCAATTTCTTGGATGAAGAAGATGATGTTTGATTTGTAGTATGACATTATAGTATGTTTTGGTACTTGTGTTGGTTGGATGGAGTAGATGATATGTGGTTTGTAGTTTTTATGATTGTTGTTAGATTTTGAATTCAATTAATGTTGTTTTGGTAGTTGATTATTTGGGTTCTTTATCATCAAGTGAAACCAAGAAACAGAACATAAACAAAAGAAACAACATCATAAGCATTAACAAAATAACCATTAGCATAATTAGCATCAATACAAGGTTTTCTTAAACTAAAACAAGGTACGCAGACCTGTCCCAAAAACAAGCTCCACAAACTACATTTTCCCATACTCCATAACTTGTCCCATACTAAACCTTTCCCAAAAACAAACTTCACATACTCCAAAAACTAACACCACAATGACACTAAACTTGTCTCACTAACAACTTTTTATGATTGACTTGCAAAGGCTTGAGAAGGCTCACCTTGGGAAGATTGTCCTTGAGATTCATGAACAATTATCTTAGAAGTTTTCTTGCTCCTTCTACTGTTATGATCAACAGCTCCACAAACACCACAATGCATTATCCTCTTCTTTTCTTTTGGAGCCTGCTTGATAGGAGACTCATTCACTCCATTCTTCCTCTTCTTGTCAGCTTTAGTCACCTTCTTCCTTCAAGATTGAGCTGGTTCAGGTGGAACATAAACAAGAGGTTGATTGGTTGTAGGCCAATGACGTGGACCCTTATGTGGCATCAGCCCTTCATTGTAGTTTTTCCTCCACATTTCTGTCTGGAAATAGGAGCAGACATACTTCTCATATTGGAGATTCTTGGATATGATGACTCCATACGCATGTTCACAGGGGATGCCATATATATCAAACTTTCTACAGGTACATGTATTCTTCTCGAAACAGACTTTGTGATAATCAGCTCCCAGCCTCAGCTCATACTTCAAGTTTGTGCTTCTACTAATCTTGCACTTTGAAGCTTGTTTATATAGACTTTCTAGGAATTTTTCCACATATGGTGTGCATGTTCCTGTCACATAAGTTATGTTTCTGTCAGTTAAGTCAATAAACTACAAAATTAATCGAAGTATTTATACTAGACAGTTACCCTTGTGAGCTTGAGCAGTAGCAGACCTTATAGCAATTCTAACAGTTGCTAATCTTCTTACACATTCAAGCATTGCAATAAAAGGCTTCTCTCTTGCCTTATTGATAGTATTATTGAAGCTTTTAGTGGAGTTGTTGTCCACATCCTCACAAAAAGGATCCTCTGGACTTGTATAATGCCAATGTCCAACTCTTAGGGTTATACTTCATGATGTCCTTATAAACGCCAATATCATATTGCAATATCCTGTCAAGCCTCTCTTTGTACTGAGCTTCATTCTAGCTCCATTCAAGATTACATATCAAAGGATTTATCTTTTTCTTTCCCCCGTGATTCTTTTTCATATTAGCATAGATGTGTCTAACACACATTCTATGCTCTATATGTGGTAACTCCTTCTCCACAGCCAATATTAGACCCTTAAACAGAGAAGATGAACTTGTTAAACTAAATCTCATAACCAATAAAACCTTTAATAAATGTAAAGACAAAATAAGTTACCTTTTGCCTATCTGATATCATCACGTAGCCATCACCATCATTCAAATGCAAGTCCATCTTCAGCCTCCTCACAAACCATAACCAGTTCTCTTTATTCTCCAATTGAACCACACTCCATGCTATTGGATAAATCCCATTATTTGCATCTCTGTCTAAAGCTACAAGCAACTGTCCTTTGATCTTTGCTTTCAAGAAACAACCATTTATCTCAATTATTCTCCTACATGTCGTTAACCATATCCTTCTAATGGCATCAAAGCATACATAAAACCTATTAAAGACATCCTTGCCTTCATCATTTTTCACAGTATCTATCTCCACAATTGAATCCTTATTTGAATCCAATATCTCAGCAGCATAGTCTCTTAGTCTAGAAAATTATTCATCATACTCAGTCTCTATCCATTTCAAAGCCTTTGACCTAGAAGCTTGACATTTAAACCTAAAAACTAAGATTTTATACCTCTCCTTAATGATTTCTTCTATCTTTAAAGGCATAAAATAGTCAGGCTCATCTCTGATTTTGTCTACAAACAACCTAGCAATCTGTGGAACCTTGAACATCTCACAATCTCCATTCGGGATACAACTATGCTTATCAATAAACTTCCTAATCCTCCATATCGGATCTTTAGGAAATTTTGAAGCATACATTTGCCATTCAAAACCCTTAAAACCCTCCCGACCATCATTACCCACACAAATGAACTTCAATTTATCCTTATCATACCTGGAATGTCTCAGATTCCAACCAATCCTCAGTATATAGTCAAGCACAAACTCCTTGAATTCTGATAGGTTCAGGTTTTAATTCCTTAAACTACACTGTAGAGAACAGATCTTTGTAGTATAGTAAAGGGTCGAATTCCACAGAGACAAGACAGTACGACTTTCAGTGAAATCTAGATTCTAGCTAAGACAAAATAAAAGGGTGCCCGTATCAGAGTTTAAAGCATAAATTAAAAGAGGATGAAAATTAATAAACTAAAGTGTCATGCATTAGGGAATTCCACATGTATTTAGGTTAACATGCATGATTTATTTAGAAAATAGTTCTCAACTCAAAAGACAATAATAGACTAATCTCCTCCGAAGTATGAGATCCCTACAATCAAATTACTAAATACAAACTCCTGTTGTATTTAAACAATTCAATTATGCAATGATTTCAGATTCGATATGTTCATAAGCATCAAAGAAAATACTCCCGCAAGCAGAGACACTTATTCATCTAGACTAGGCCAGATCTCTAAACCAAATCCCTTTGTGTTTATCAACCTAATATCAATGAACTATATTTCCAGTATAATTCAAGCATTAAGAATAGATCTAGACTAGGAACCTAACAATTCAATCCTTTATGTTAAACTCTAACTATCAAATTCTGTTTTCCCTAGGAAATCCTAAAACCTAACTATGAAACTATTCAAGCATGTTAAAAAAAAGCATCATAGATTCAATAGTAAAAGAAAACAATTGCATAAAATAAATAAAAGAGGGTTCAGAAATCTTCTCCAAAAGAAGTTCAAAGTTTGGATCTCATCTTTCTCAGAGAAAAAGAAAAACTACAGCTTTGAAAATTATGTACAAAAAATAGGATGAATAAAGGTTAACCTAAAAATAATTCTCAACCTCCTATTTATAGGGGAAAACGAAATCTGGAGAAAAGGAAATCTTCTGGGGACCTTCCGTGCAAAAACTGGGTAAAATATAATTTCTATGCAAATATTGTGCAAAACGGATTTTCGGATCAATCGATCTATATTTACGTAAGTTTCCAGGAGGTTTGGATCGATCGATCTCTTTTTCACACTTTGCACATGCTTCTACTGCGAGACAGCTTGACTAGCCTTCAGTAAAATCGTCATAACTTTTGATTGCTCCAATAGACTGACCTCAAACCACTTCCATATGAAAGCTAATTCACGTGGCTATCTTGCGTCAAACTTTCAGATCAATCAATCAACGGGAACATATTCAACAATTGGTAAACGTTTGACCCTTCTGCCGGATTCTGCATCTACATATGCCAATTTGCATCCATTTTGTGCACATATCCATCTTTTTGCTCCATCACGTCCCAAACACCTAAAATCCTGAAAATATGCCAATACTATAAGGAAAACACTCCTATAATTCCAAATAGCAAGTATAAATACCCACTAAAAAGCATTAAAATCGAGTGATATCAACTCCCCTAGACTTCGATCTTTGCTTTTCCTCATGTAAAGCAAAATCCATATATGAGGAAGAGGTTTGAAAAGGACCACACATGAACTCTCAGAATCTTAGCAACCAAAGCTCAAACATCAAAAACCACAAGATACCAATCCTAAACACCCACTGCAAATTAATTGTTTACCACCACATAACCAATGACATACTTTTTACTCTAAATCCCAAATCAACTAAGGTATCAAATCATTTTAGCCAGCTCTCTACATTCAATTAAGTACAATAGTGCTTTCTTGCCTATGGGGTATCGATCAATGCCCACTAAAGTATCTTTTCTACCAAATCGCCCATACCTAACAGAGCATCCAATGACTTCCGGTAATGACCCTTTCTCGTCCCCCCCCCCTTTCTCACTTATTTTTGAAAGAATCACACTTTTCTGCGTTTTTTATTCTTTTTTCGAAAGATTCGCACTTTTCTGCGTTTTTCATTTTTATATTTTTTTCTTACTGCTTTGTAAGTAGCCCGACAATGACTACGGATTTCTAGGTCACGCTTTCAACACTTTTTCTAAACCAGTTTTTCTGAAGAGAGGGAGAGAAAGGATCCATATCATACTAAAAGAACTTGTCGGTTTTACAAAGAATTGAAGAGCAAAATACCCAGCATTCAAAGTATAACCAACACCATAAGCAAGAAAATTAAGATAAAATTTAAGTCATATCCAAATAGAGCTAGCATCAAATCATTAACAATCCAAAAGACCGGAACTTTCAAAAGTATAGAAATCAGTCAATGGGGTTCCCATCCTAAGTGCAGCAGTTAATCTAAGTCAGTAATGAAGTAGAGAATGATATCAAACTTACAACGGGTTAGTAGTCATCATAGATTTTGGTCATTATTCCTTGGACTCGATTAGACTCGACAAAATCAAAACGAAAATTTTTGAAAATTTTCACCAAAATGTTGAAACATAAAAAAGACACAAAGCACAATTAGTAGCTATAAACCCTCCCCCAGACTTAAATCACACTGTCCCGGTGTGAAGATAAATCCAAGAGAAAGAATAAAACCAGAATAAAGAAAAATCAAAGACTTGAGTTCAAATGTCGGAACTTACCTTAGAAGGAGAACTTACCGTTTCTGAACATCGAAGGATCGATCGATCCATAGACGGATCGATCGATCCATAGACGGATCGATCGATCTAGTATTATCTAAAGCACCTGGTCGTTTGGATCGATCGATCAGATTTAATTTTACGGAAAGCTCGTGGTCGTTTAGATTGATCGTTCCATAGACAGATCGATCTAATTTTACGGAAAGCTCTTGGTCATTTAGATCGATCCGTCTATGGACGGATCGGTCGATCTAATTCATCGGTACTCCCTGATTATCGGTGGATCGATTGATCCATAGACGAATCGATCGACCCCTTATTCTGTGTAAATGATCATCCTTCAGGGATTGATCGATCCATAGACGGATCGATTGATCCATAGACGGATCGGTCCCTTATTCTGTGTAAATGATCATCCTTCAGGGATCGATCGATCCATAGACGGATCGATCGATCTTAACCTCCGACCAGTTCTTCTCTTTTTGAAATTTCATGAAACACTTTGAACTCACAACTAAAAATTAATATGTTAGTAAACTAAAATGGGACTGACTCAAAACAAAAAACAACGAATCAAAGACACCAAAATAGTGGGTTCCCACTCAGCGCTTGTTTAAAGTCGTTAGCTTGACTATGGAGCACAATGTGCTAATCATGAGAATCAAATGGCTGAGCTAATGTACCTTTAGTCCTTCTCATGCTAGTGCAATAGAACATATGCACAAAGAAACACAATGTTGCCCATGGCAAAAAGACATAAATCTTATTAAAGAAGCTGACTACATATGTAGCATATATCGTGAATTTCTCCTTGATTACTAGAGGCTCATGAGAATCAAATGCATTAGATGGAAAAATAAAATCAACTTCCGTTTTAAACAAATTCAACAACAAATACTCAACTTCATCACCATCAATCATGTAAAACACATCATTCTCACTTCTAAAGTCCATCTAAACCTTAGGNGATTACTAGAGGCTCATGAGAATCAAATGCATTAGATGGAAAAATAAAATCAACTTCCGTTTTAAACAAATTCAACAACAAATACTCAACTTCATCACCATCAATCATGTAAAACACATCATTCTCACTTCTAAAGTCCATCTAAACCTTAGGATTTTTTAAATCACTCAAGATCTTATCTACATCAAGCACATCTCCTAGGCAAGACTTTTTAAGAAGTGGACTAGCATCATGCATTGAAAATCTTAACTTGAGATCATGAATGTCAAAACATATTCCATCATAATTCCTAGTAAGTTTTTCAAACCTCATAGCATCTAGTCTTTGAGACTCCCATATCAAATCATAACATTCATCAATAATCATGGGTGTATCCAAACTAGAAGTTATATCTTCAATGCTAGGCATGTGACATAATTCATAATCATGATATTCGGAGTTAAACTCAAATATACCTTCTAGTTGGCTTGGTGGAACCCAATATATTACCTCTTCAAGTTTTTCAGCTAACTTGATTTCTTCACGTATGAGATTTCTCCCTTCAAATGCTGCTCGGTGTGAGAGGATGTTTAGTCTAAGAAATTCAGCTATAACTCTCCTTGGCAGTGTTGGATACTCTTTTTGAACATGATCCAGCTCTACTTTTTGTTCTAGGGTAAGCACTCTCTCATCAAATGATTCCTCCTCATCCTGAATGTTCTCTTCGAATGTGTCCTCCTGCTCATGTAGTTAATCATTGTAATCCATTTCCATCACCTATATAAAAAAAATAAAAAATAAAATAAAAATAAGAGAAAAAGAAAGATCTTAGACTAGACTCTAAATAAAACTTAAAAGGCATTGTATTGGTCCCCGGCAACGGCGCCAAAAATCTGATAGGTTCAAGTTTTAATTCCTAAAACTACACTGCAGATAACAGATCTTTGCAGTATAGTAAAGGGTCGAATTCCACAGAGACCAGATAGTACGGCTTTCAGTTAAATATCGATTCTAACTAAGACAGAATAAAAGGGTGCTCGTAGCAAATTTTAAAGCATAAATTAAAAGAGGACGTAAATCAATAAACTAAAGCATCACGCATTAGGGAAGTCTACATGTATTTAGGTTTGAAGTTTAGGTTAACATGCAGGATTTATTTAGAAAATAGTTCTCAACTCAAATGACAATAATAGACTAATCTCCTCCAAAGTATTAGATCCCTACAATCGAATTACTAAATACAAATCCCGCCGTATTTAAACAATTCAATCATGCAATGATTTCAAATTCGATATGTTCATAAGCATCAAAGACAATACTTTCGCAAGCAGAGACACTTAGTCATCTAGACTAGGTCAGATCTCTAAACCAAATCCCTTTGTGGTTATCAACCTAATATCAATGAACTAAATGGCCAGTTTAATTTAAGCATCAAGAATAGATCTAGACTAAGAACCTAACAATTCAATCCTTTATGTTAAACTCTAACTATCAAATTTTGTTTTTCCTGGGAAATCCTAAAACCTAACTATGAAACTATTCAAGCATGTTAAAAAAAAAGCATCATAGATTCAATAGTAAAAGAAAACAATTGCATAAAATAAATAAAAGAGGGTTCAGAAATCTTCTCCAATAGAAGTTCAAGGTTTGGATCTCATCTCCCTCAGAGAAAAAGGAGAACTACAGCGTTGAAAATTATGTACAAAAATAGGTTGAATAAAGGTTAATCTAAAAATAAGTCTCAACCTCCTATTTATAGGGGAAAAACGAAATCTGGATAAAATGAAATCCTCTGGAGATCTTCCGTGCAAAAACTGGGAAAAATATAATTTCCGTGCAAAAATTATGCAAAACTGATTTTCGGATCGATCGATCCAAAACCAGATCAATCGATCTATATTTACGTAAGTTTCCAGGATGTTTGGATCGATCGATCCCTCTCTGGATCGATCGATATCTTTTTGACACTCTGCCTTCGGTAAAATCGCTATAACGTTTGATTGCTCCAATGGATTGACCTAAAAGCTAATTCACGTGTCTATCTTGTGTCAAAATTTCAGCTCAATCCATCCACGGGAACATCTTCAAGCATTGGTAAACGTTTGACCCTTCTGCCGGATTCTGCATCTGCATATGCCAATTTGCATCCATTTTGTGCACATACCTATCTTTTTGCTCCAGAACAGATCAAACACCTAAAATCCTGAATATATGCCAAAACTACAAGGAAAACTACTCGGATAATGCCAAATAGCAAGTATAAATACCCACTAAAAAGCATTAAAATCGAGTGATATCAAATTCTACCCCACTGAAGAAACTCTGCTTCAAGTACAGATTTCCATCTCTGTGTCTCATGTTTCTGTACTCTCTCTCTCTCTCGGAAAACCTCCTTGTCCTCCTCATCACTCGACGGATACCCTTTCCCTTTCTCGTTACGGAAGTCTTCATCTCTCTGTCTTGCAAATTCATTAACCAGCTACTCTATGTGAAAATCGTCTCTATCATGTGCTTCTATATCTCGAGTATCGTCATCATCACGTACAACAATGTCCATAGCGACTGCAATTAGCAATGTCCAAAGCGATTGCAATCGCAAAAAGGTTACGAATTAGGGATTTTGTTTTTTTATTTGGGATTTTTTTTTTTTTTTTAGTTATAAAGTGGATTCGGGTTTGTAATCGGGTCTGTAATGAGGGTTTTTGGGTTTAATTCTGGTTTATTGTATCGTTTAAGGATAACCATATAAGGGTTACAAATTAAATTCAACAATTAACCAACCTAATTCGATTTCCTAGGTACCTAAGAATCCATCTTTTAAAATATGGGTAAAAATGAGTTAAGATTTATGATATGGGGAAATAGGTATTAGTTCGGGGGAAAACTATCGGTATATGATATTTCTCGTGGAGAAATACATTGTTTACCGTTTTCAAATGGGATATTAATGTTTAAGCACTTTTACCCCAAATTATCCCACAAAAATTGACGAATAATATATAATCTTAAATTATTTTCACTTTAAGAGCGAACATCTTGAAATATAGAAATAGTCAGAATAAAAAGATGATGGTTGGTTTTAATTGTGGTAGCGACAAAGATTAAATTAGCATCTATGGTTGCCAATATCGTGATATAGAATTCAAACTAAGTATATAAGAATTGTATAGTGAAAATAATATTATAAATTCTTATAAAAAAATATCATATAATTAATTATAACTAGCTATCTCTACACACACATATATTATACGCACACAAACGAATAAAGCTATTTGGAGCACCAAATGAAACTAAGGTTGTAGATTAAACATAGAAATGCAACATTAAGAATACATCAACATTAATGTCTGTGGGACTTCCAGTATTTGACATATCAAAGCCTTTAAGCGAGTCATCGTTGACGTCATTACAAAATGCTTGTAAGGAGTGGGGTTTCTTTTACGTGACCAACCACGGTGTCTCAGGCGACATGTACAAGAAACTCCGGCGATTGTGCAGCCGAGTTTTCAAGCTCGGAGACGAGGAGAAGATGAAGATGGGAGCGTCTAATTACACTCCCCGTTTCATTGCATCTCCTTTCTTCGAAAGCCTACGTGTCTCCGGTCCCGATTTCTACGCTTCCGCCAAGTCTTCCGTCGATGTTTTTTCCGACGACCGTTTTAAGGAAGACGAGTTTAGGTATATATATTTATCATCTTCTTCTTTTTGGGGTCAAAAGATATCTTTTTCATACAGATAAAAATGAAATGTTTTCTTTGGCAACCCCCAACGATGCCATTTAATGGGTTGATACGAGTTAAAGCCTTACATATAATTTTAGAAATTTATTTAGTACTAGCTAGTATGTACCATATAGAGGTGGGAATTTTAGCCGAACTTAAACAAATTTAGTTCGGTTAATTCGGTTCGATTTGATACTCCTTTTTTCTTTTAATTTGGTCCGATCTTCAATTTGGTTGGGTTTAGCATCCATTTTATTTTATACAACATTAAGCAAACAAAAACTAACTTGATTAAAATAAACTAAAAATTAAACAAAGTTACAACAAAACTAAAGTTTTCGAATAGAGAAAAGCAAATTTAAAAAACAGAAGCAAAATTATATTCGATTTAATTTAACAAAAAAATAATAATCGAAAAAACTGAAAACCGAATACCTATGTAACATCTATAATGAATTGGAAAAGATCACAATGTTCATGCAAATTATTGTTTTACCAAAACATCAACTCATCACTAGAAATAATTGCATTAAATAATAACTATATATAGTCGAACCACTTTCTTACACTATACAAGATTGTCAAACTTACAACAATCAAAAATGAAAGATTCCAACTAATTTTGATTACTTATTCTATTTCACAAGTGGGCACTGCATATTTGCATTTTCTTTAAGCATTTAATTATCCATGCACGCGTCTGTTCTTCCTGACTTTGTAGCAAAAAAGTTTTCTTTTTCTTCAAAAAAAAAAAGAAAATGTGGGACTAATAGTTATATTTATTAAAAAGTGGGTTGATGAAAGAATACGGAGAAAAGATGAAGGAAGTGTGCGAAAAGATAATGAAAGCAATCCTAAGTAGCTTCGGTGAAGATCTACATCACAAATATTATGAATCTGAGTTTGGAAATTGCCATGGCTACTTCAGGATCAATAACTATACAATCCCTTCTAAAGAAGACGATGTTGATTTGATAGAAGGCTTAGGAATGCATACAGATATGAGCTGCATCACTATCGTTGATCAAGATGACATTGGTGGTCTTCAGGTCAAATCAAGAGATGGACACGGTCTTATGGATATTAACCCTAAACACGAAGCTCTTGTCGTTAACGTTGGAGATCTATTACATGCTTGGACCAATGGACGCCTAAGATCTTCTCAACATAGGGTTGTACTGAAACGACATAGTCTCATCGGTAACAGATTCTCCCTCGCTTTCTTTTGGTGCTTTGACGACCGAAAAGTCGTCTTGGCCCCTAATGAAATCGTTGGAAATGCCGAAGGTCTGAGGGTATTTCGCTCATTTACTTGTGGGGATTATTTGAGATTTAGGGAGAGTAATGAGAGAGGAAAGTTCGAAAAGGTTGGGCACACGGTCGAAGACTTTGCTAGGATTTGACCGTTATTGATTATTTTTTATGTGACAATTAAAATACTCCAACTATATTTTTCCAATTATGACCAGGTATTTATCTTTGTTTTTTTTTTGTAAGTGTATTTAATGATTAGACATTTAATTTCCAAATACTTCCTCTGTTTTTAAATATTACTCATGATTTTAGGATTTTCACACATATTAAAAAGACACATTATTATCAATTATTAAATGTATTCTTTTAAAAATAAACAATTTCCTATAAATTTCAACCAATAGTATTTTAGAAAATTCAAATTCTATCAATAAATGTGTGTTGAAGTTTACAATATGCAGTTAAAATCACATTAAAAATCCTAAAAGTCTATCTATTTTGAAACAAAAAAAGTCTAGAAAATCTATTAATAGAAAACGGAGGAAGTATATTTTAATATGTGAGAAAACATGAAAAAAATTACTAATAAAAGTGGTAAATGTTTGCAGCGTTTTTGATGTAACACATTATAGTCATGCTAAGTACACAGGGCATCGTTTTTTATATGAACCACATTTTTTAATAGCACTTTATCATATTGTATCGTGCCATTTGTTATTCCCTCTCTTTCAATATATATGTAGTTTTAGCCAAAATGGTTTGTTTTATAATATAAGTTGTTCTCAAAATCCAAAGCAATAAAATAATTTAAATAAATAATATTTTACTAAAAACTTAAAGTCAAAATGATGTACAATAATTTCTCTCTAACTTTTCGCGTTTCCCCACCAAAAAATAATAATCTCTCTCTAACTTGAGATTGGTTGGTATTATTTTTATTACTAATAACAATCTCTCTCTAATTAAATGTTGTATACAAAATATTTGTGTGCAATAATTTTTTTTTTACTACTTCTTTAAAAAAAATTAAAATTTCTTAATACCTGCGCTTTTAAGCAAAACTACTTATATATTGAAACGGAGGGAGTATTTTGATATGTTGTATTTGATAAGCAAAACAAGAAGCATTCACAATGCTGAAAATGAATGGGTCTTAGATTCTGGTTGCACTTTCCATATTACTCCAAAGAAGGACTTGTTATTTGATCTAGAGGAGTTCAAAGGTGGAAAGGTCCTAATGGGAGATAACACATTCAATGAGATTCATGGCACTAGAAAAATCAGAATAGATAATCCAGATGGATCGTGTGATATTTTGACGGATGTTAAGTTCATGCCTACAATGGGAAGAAACTTAATTTCTTATGGTTTTCTCGAAAAGGCAGGGTCAAAATATGAAGGAGAGGATTTCAGAATTCAGTTCTACAAGAAATCAAGTGGTCAGAAAGTTTTAGCATGAATTTTCAGAGATAGACTGTATTATTTGGAAGGTTCAGTTTCAACATCAATATTTAATTCAGCAAAGAAAGTGGCACTCTAGACTTGGTTACATGAGTCAGAGGAATATGAATGTTCTAGCTAAGAATGGCTATTTGACAGATAAAGATGTAAAAGACTTGGATTTTTGTGAAGTATGTGTTCGACGAAAGGCTCATAAACAAAGTTTTAAGAAGGGAACACATTCTCAACAGAAATGTTACAATATGTGCATTCGGATTTATGGAGAGCTCCAAGTATTACATCTAGTCTATGTGGAATGCAATATTTCATCTCATTTATAGATGATTTCTCAAGAAAAGTCTGGATTTATTTCCTAAGGACTAAGGATGAAGCCTGTCAGAAGTTTGTTGATTGGAACAACCTTTTTGAAAATCAAACAAGGAAGAAATTGAGATGCCTAAGAACAGATAATGAGCTGGAATATTGTAACAAGAAATTTGAGACATTTTGTAGAGAATCAGGAATCAAACAACATAGAACTTGTACCTATACTACACATCAAAATGGAGTATCAGAAAGAATGAACAGGCAATCATGAACAAGGTTAGATGTATGTTGACAGAAAGTGGTTATGAAAAGAAGTTTTGGGCAGAAGTTGCTTCAACAATAGTCTACCTAATTAACAGATCTCCTAGTTCAGCTATTAGTTTTAAGTTACCCAAAGAATTGTGGTCAAGTTTAAAACCAAAGTTAAATCATCTAAGAAGATTCGGGTGTCCTGCATTTGTTCATGTAGTTCAGTCTAAAACTAGATCAAGAGCAGTTAAAGGTTACGTTATGGGATATCCTCAAGGCACTATAGGTTTCAGAGTTTGGGTTCCAGAATAGAATCAATGTGTTGTCAGTAGAAATGTAATCTTTCACGAAGAAGAGGTTTATAAAGATAAAACAAAGTTGGCAGCATATTCAGAAATTACAGAAGTTAATGATCAGAATGTGAACAGAAAGAGGAAAATTACTTTTGATCCAGTTCTAATCAAGGGACCATCTATGATATTTTCTGAAGACGACTCAGTTTCAGGTGAGTTCACCAGAATTTTGAAGAAGAAAGTTCAGATTCTGGTGGAGCTAGTTCTGTTTCAGGTGGAGCTATTCTAGGTTCAGGAACAATTGAAAATTAGAATTATTAGTTTGAAACAGAGTCAGAATAAGAATATGAAACAGATTCAGTGCAGCAACAGGAAGACTAGATAACTACATGCTTGCTAGAGACAGAGTTAGAAGAGAAAGAAAGGCTCCTTCAAGATTTAATGATTTTGATATCGTGGCCTATACTTTATCCGCAGCAAAAGATGTAGGAATTGATGAACCAGATCTTATGCAGAAGCTATGAGGAGTGAAAGAAATAATGAGTGGAAGATAGCATGTGTGGAAGAAATGGATTCATTGAAAAGGAACCAGACTTGGCAAATTGTATACAGGCCAAACAAGAAGAGAGTTATAGGATGCATATGGGTATTCAAGAGAAAGCCAGGTATTCTAGGCATAAAATAACCTAGATTCAAAGCTAGATTGGTGTCTAAAGGTTTCTCACAAGTTAAGGAAATAGATTATACAGAGGTATTTGCCCTTGTAGTGAAACATGTATCCATACGGATAATGTTGTCTTTAGTAGCCAATCAAGATTTAGATCTTGACCAATTAGACGTGAAGATTGCATTCCTAAATGAGACTCTAGATGAGGAAATCTACATGGAACAACCAGAAGGTTTTAGAGTGAAAAGTCAGACATATAAAGTTTGTTTACTTAAAAGATCACTCTATGGCCTAAGGCAAGTCTGATGAAATAGTTTGAAATGAAAGACCTAGGAGCTGCTACAAGAATTTTGGGAATGGACATTATCAGAGATAGAAAGAAGGGAGTGATAAACTTTCACAAGGAAAGTATTTGGAAAAAGTTTTAAAAGATTTCAATATGTTTGATTGTAAACCAGTGGTTACTCCACTTGTCTCACAGTTCAAACTTAATATTCTGAGTGAAGCAGACTTAGAAATTGAGTCAAGGCTAATGTTAGAGGTCCCTTATGCTAGTGCAGTGGGAATCCTTATGTATGCAATGGTTGGTTCTGGACCAGACCTTGCACACTCTGTTGGTGTGGTTAGCAGGTTTATGAGTAAACCTGGTCGTGAGCATTGGAAGGCAGTTAAGTGGATTTTAAGGTATATTAAAGGTATAATTGATCACATTTTTACATTTACTAAAGATTCAGAGTTCAAAGTTGAGGGGTTTTATGATTCAGATTATGATACATATTTAGACAAAAGAAGATCAATTACTGGTTATGTGTTTCAAGTTGGAGGCAATACAGTTAGCTGGAGATCAGGTCTCCAACAGGTAGTTGCTCTCTCAACCACAGAGGATGAGTATATGGCTTTGGGTGAGTCACTTCACGAAGCAATTTGGTTGAAAGGTATGGTTGAAAATTTGGGTTTTATTCAAAGAAAGATTAAAGTTCATTGTGATTCACATAGTGCAATTTACTTAGCTAAAAACGGAGGTTTTCACGAAAGGACAAAACATATAGCAGTCAAGTGGCATTTTATCAAAGATGAAATCACATATGGAGTTATTGAAGTGGTAAAAACCTATACAAAACAAAACCCAACATATTTCTTAACTAAGAACTTACCTGGAAAGCCCTTTGAAAACGGGCTACTTACCTTGAAGATGGTTGTTTGAGGTTCGACTCTGTCTGCTTGGTGATTCTTCTTGATTCCTCACCTTACAGACAAAGAAAGAGCAGTTGGGGTCAGTTTTTGATTTCAACAAAGTTATTAGAATTGTAAAATGCAGATTATTTAATAGTTTTAAGTTTCAAGTTCAGATCTATAAGTTTTAGTCACATGCAGAAGCTGAAAGGTGTTACCTTTGTGGTTTTATTGTGGTTCTTCAGTCCCCGTTCTTCATATATGTGTTATCCTTAAAGGTCTCTTCAGTTTTTCTTCTGGGTATTTCAGAAATGGCTCGAGAAGTGTTGTTTCTCGACAAGCATGCAAAAAGAAAAGCGGTCAGTTAAGAGTTTTATAAGAATATGAGAAGTCAGAATATTTTTGGGTTTTGAGTTTACCTTAGATGTTTGTTGTTCTTCAAAGATCCAGAAGCTACTGGCGGTTTTGCCAGCAAAGGATATGTCGTTTGACAAAGAAAAAGAAGAAAAGTCAGTTAAGGAAAAAGATCATAAAGTTATAAGGAAGACGAAGAGGTTTTAGAAGCTTACCAGTTTTGAGTCTTGAAGCTGGCGGTGGTTTAGTTGTTGTCAGCCGTCGGTTTGCGTTGTTTTATTGGAAAAGAAGTGTTGGTTTAAGCGAGTAGTTTCCAAAGAAGCCATTGAAGAGGCTGTCTAAGGTTTCACTTAGAGAGAAGGTGAAAGGTTAAGTTAGCGATTAGGGTTCGTAAAATGAGCCAAGGTAGAGAATTGTGGAATATATAGCTCGGGCTTTTATCGAACTGGGCTTAAACGAAGCTGGGCCAAGATCTGCGAAAGTAAATAAGAGTTAGTTGTCTCAATTTTTTAAAGTCGCAGCCCATCACGTGGCCGGTTTGAGTTAAAATTTCAGCCCATTCCATTTATAGTAACGTATCCAAATGTCGATCAACTTTTGGATCTTCTGCTCAACTCTGCTTCTGCATTCGTCAAATTGCATCCATTTTGTGCACAAAATCACCTTTTTTCTCCAGAACGTCCAAAATACCTAGAATCATGAAAATATACCAAAAACATAGAAAATACTCGAATGATGACAAATAGCAAGTATAAATACTCACTAAAAGACATCAAAATCGAGTGATATCATATATGCAAGTGCTAATGCAAAATTTCCAAAAATTGCAAACTTGCTAATAACATCTATAGATGCAACATATGTTCAACTAAAATACCGTAATATGATGCTAAATGACTTCTAATAATAATAAAAATGCAGAGACATCAACTCCCCCAAACTAAATCCTTGCTTGCTCTCAAGCAAGTAATTCAGAAGTTTGGGCGAGAGTTTTGAAAGTGGGAACTCATAACCAAAATATGTTTCTAACACATGTATTATAAATTTCCTGGTTACTAGTACTAGGATGCAATCCTAAACTCGTCCTACTTCAAAACCTTAGTCATACTCATCACAGTTCATTACAAACCAGTTCCAACTTCCACAATGCATTGAAATTCATTTACCCTTTTAACATTCATTAAGCAAGAACCATGGATCAAGTCATGTGTGTGCAATGAACTCATTTGGTCAAGGGGCATGTTAAAGAGTAAAGATGACCCCTTCATGCAATGGTTAACAATTCAAAATAGGGTTCTCTCAAAAGGGAATAAGCTTTAGCATAAGGCTAAAGGTAAGAATACTTAGACGCATGCAGAATTAGAACCTCATCTACCCAATCCTATTGAAATCTAAGTTTCCTGATTTTACCCGGTAGGAGGTCCTAAGTCTACCCTTTTAAAATTCAAAGGATCTTACTTATTCACATTTTTCCTTTTTGATCTTTTCCTTAGTTACTCTTAGGAGAGGGTTCTTCTTGTTTGACTGCTAGCATATTTAGGAACTTACTTACTTAGATGCTTATGGCTTTTGACCTTTTTCATTTGCACTATCTTCCTGGGTTTTACCCTTTTCAATTGATTGTCATATCCTTTTCTTATTTTGTACTAACCATAGTTCCTTTTCATACCATTGTTCCCCCAAACCCTTTACTAGCATATTCTGTATCTTTTCCTTTTTCATTCCCTTCCTAAGGTCCATTACTCTACCCTTTCTTTTACCAGTTACACACATGCTTTCATTCATTTTCAAACCAACCCAACACCCAAAATCAAATCCCACCCTAGTCCGAAAAACATGGACTAGAACTACATGAGATCCCATTCCTATCAGTTCGAACTTAACATGTTCAGTAGTAAATTCATGGCTTGAAAGAAGGCAAGGTTCAAGGGTAGGTATTCTACTTGGGTTAACAAGAGTGGCAAAATGGTAGAAGATAACCCAAATATGTAAATACTATTCATGAGTTCACATTCAGCACAAAAGCATGATAATTATACATTCAAATTCAAGTTCTAATAGATAGGGGAAAACTTTAAATCACAACATGCTTCAGGAGACAAATGATCATGAAAATTCACATTCCAAGCATGGTGTAGTTTTACTTCAGACTAAATCAAGATGCATTAGACAACTAATAACCAGGGCACTTATACTTTATGAGAAAATAGCATACTTACAAGGTTACTATCATCCTAGTTCCCTATGCAGATGCAAATGACAAACCTACAAATCTAACATCCTAAAAGCAACTACATGAACACTCTGTTTTTGAAAGACAATTTTCAAAAAATTTCAAATTTTTATGGTTTTTCAATGCTTTAGATGCTATGCAAGGTTGGAGATCAAGGAACAAACATGAAAACTTCATTAGATGATAGTCCCCAGAATCCGTCCCCAAACCTGAATTACACAGTCTCTGTGTAACCCAAATTCGAAGGTGGACTTAGGGGTTGGACAAGAATGAAAAGCATAAACACACTTAAAGCACAAACATAAACAACAATCAGAAATAGCAAACGGAAACAGCAAACGGAAATAGATGCACACTAAGCGAATTTTGCAATGCAGGTTGGGATGGGGATGGACCTCAATAAGGTATGAAGAGGTTTGAAGAAATGTATTCATCCATCGTTTCTACAGTATATCCTAGGTAAGTACCATGTGCTTCTTGGTATTGCAGTTGCTGTTGTTGCTGTTTTTGAATGGTGCTTTGGCTAACGGATCCACGGTCTTCTCTTTCAAAGCGGTGTCTCTTCCTCCTCTGTATTGTTTCTGGTTCGACCGAGGAGTGATGGTCAGTTGTTCAACTCGTGGTCCCCTTGGACTTATGGTAATTGAGTGATTTCGCTCTAAGGTATCAGGGGATCGTTGCTTCTTGGAGGTGGTGGCTTTGTTCAATTTTATGGTAAGCTTCTTAATCTGAGTGGTCATTTCCTTGAACTTCCTGCTGAAGTAGCTATCTTGTAACTTTTTCCACTTCTGGAGTTTACCAATGTTCTTGTGAGCTGTGGCCAAGCTCTTTCCTTGTTTTGTAGTTGGGGCTTCATCAAAGTGATAACACCTAGGCACACCTAGCTCATGATAATTGGGAACAGCCATCCTCTCAGTCATTATCTCATCAGCTACTTCCACGGCTTCTCTGTTCTCTGAATATTGTAGAACGTCGGCACTCGGTTGAAAATCGATATTGTTCCCTTTCCTGATTGTGGTGACTGGGACATTGGGAACTGATAGTCGTGGCTCCCCTAAGCTTGGATGAGTGAACCTATACATCTGCTCATGGGTTGGACCATCGAAGAAGTGGACGTTTTTCAGATATGTGAGGTCTATCCATCTTGTGAGATGACCTTGACCCTCAAGAGGAACATTGCAAGCCCTTAGAATGGGTGTCACAATTCCTCCAATTGTTAAAGTCCCACGACTTCCCTTCTTGTAGAGTGCTATATCCCACTCCATATACCACATTAAATGGTTGATAAAAACTCGAGATAGGTTGGAGTTAGCCCTATCACCTTGCATCGGACGACCGTTGGACGTGTATTGCAGCGTAGGCTTCAAAGCCAAGTCTATCATCCCCATATCCCCATCAGTCACATGTCCTGTTACTTCCCTTGCAAATATGGTGTTTGCAAAATTTTTGTGGAAGTAACGCAAGAGTGGGCTCCTTATGCCAGCACACTTTGATTTTCCCAAGTTATAAGTGCCAACCCCTATAGTTTACCACAACGCAGTGAGTTCCTCCTTGTCAAAACCCGGAACCTCATCAATGTTCCCATCAGACAGGAACCCATAAAGATGGTTCAATTCTCCCAAAGAAAGGTCATAATCCTTGTCTCGCACCAAAAACGCGATGTACCCCTACATGTCATCATCATCGCAATACAAATGGAAGTGGCATGTTTCTTCCTTGTATCCATCGCAATAAGTGGACATGAAATTTTCAAGATTGGCAGCCTTGAAAAGATGGGTAATGTCTTTTGCGATTCCTAGAGCTCCTATGGTGGGGTTAGGTGGGAATCGAGTTCCTTTGAAACCTTGTGAAAGAAGTGCCTCAAAGTCAAGCAATTTAGAGCTTTATTCAGCCACCATTTGAGAAATCCTCTAGTTTTCTAGTGTGTTTTTGAATTGAGAGTATTAGTCTTGCGGTTCAACACTCATATTGTCACCCTCCTCATAGTTCGGGTCTTCACTACTGTTGTCTTCTTCTATCTCAACCCATTTTCCTCTCCTTATATCCGAACGTTTTCGAGAGTACTCAACATTTTTCCTAGCTTTTGCACGCTCTTCCCTTGCCATTTCGCGCTCTATGTTGGCAATGTGAACATCATGTTGCTCCTGAATTTCTATATCTTCTCTGGCTCTTTGCAGTCTTTCAGTAATTTCACGTGTTTGAAGTTACCTTCCCGTAAGTATTGGAGTGTTTGGGGAGAATTCTGGAGAAATCTCAGTATCGTCTTGCCTAGCTCTAAAGGATGACCGTCTCCTATGAAGCCTTGCTACTATCCTTTCTCCTGATGGTTTAGATATCTTGGTCCTGAAAGAGAGAGTAGAAAATTTAAGATATGTGAGTAATCTTCCCAATAGGTTTAGCAAGCATCAAGTATCAATGAACATATTATGAAAAACGAATTGTGATGTTCAAGGCATAAGTTTTTTGAACAAAAATCAAGTACAATTCATGCTTTCACAATGATTTCATTACACATTTCAGAAGTCAAAACCAATTTTAAAATGAAGAAGTGTCAAAAATGAATTTCAGGAAAAGTTTCTCGGATCAAGCAACTAAAACAATCAATTTTGTAAAAGATGTTGAAGTCGATTTGAAGAAAATTTAGGAACCGAAAATCGCAAAGGTTTAGGAATGAAACCGAATGAGGGTTGTTATGGTCTTGGTGAGAATCCTTATCAAAGCAAATACTTCAAGTGGAATTACTTCGGAAAAACGATTTTAAGCACAGAAAGATGTAAGTTTTGAGAGCCTTGAAGTAATAAAGTGAAGTAGAGTGAGGAGTACTCCCTTTATAGAAGAATTGGTCGAATTTTGAGGATTGGTGTTGAGGAGTGGTGAGTAGAAGCATGTGGATGAGGGTTAAAGTAGTGGTATGTGGAGGAGGATCACATATGGTGTATGTGGATGAGGTTTAAAGAAGGGACAAAGGGGTAATGGAGGTGTAGGAGCTTGTTGGGGAATCTTGGAAAGATGTGAGAGGACACTTCTTGGCATGGGGTGAGTAGTGGGCAAGTGGGGAGACAAACTTTAAAGTGAAGTGTGGAGTGTGTCTCGATTTGAAGTGCTTGGCTCGATCGCCATTACTTCGTGGCTCGAGGTTGCGTTGTGTCGTGGCTTGATCATAACCACTTCATGGCTCGATTGAAAAAATGTGGCTCGATCAAGATGTGGTCGGCTCGATCACGGTCCAAAGAATGTTGTTCTCTATGGCTCGATCACGTTGGACAAAATGTGGCTCGATCACGTGATGGGCACGACTCGATGTGCTTGTCGTGGCTTGATCAGGCGTGGCTCGATTGGACCTAAAAATGTTGTCCCAGATTGATCAAAAACTCGAGCTAATCCATTGCTCTTCTTATCTCATTGCAAGATGCCCAAAACTTCACTCCCATGTATCTAAAATACCAAAACCAATAAAAACCGAAATGCATTGAACTAAGAACTTAAATGAAAAGCATTAAAATTTCATATGTACATAGATAGACATGGGACTTCCTCCCAAGTGAGCTTGTTTAAAGTCACTAAGCTTGACTTCCTATTTTTAAGATTAATGACCCTGAGACGTTTCCCCAAAGAGAACCAAGGTCTTTTCTGAAACGACTTCGTTATCATCGTGCTGGTTGATTTGGTAGTTCAGCTTCGACCCTTTATCAATTTCCACAGCAAGTATGATGTCTTTACCGGACAGGATTTCCTTGATCATGAAGTTCATAGAGCATTTTGGATTCACATTCCCTATATAGTATTTGAACCTTGTGTTGAGTAGAAACATTTGATCTCCACTCTTGATGTCCATTGTTTGGGTACGAGGCTCAAAACATTTTTCAGTATGGGGAATTTCTTAAGCTGGTTTCTGAGGTTGGATACATTCAAGTTGATACTCGAACTTAGGATTTCTTTTTCCTGAAACCTTCAGTTTGCTATTATCAGTTGATATCCTAATGTTCTGATTTCTTCTAACTTTGCAGGAACCCTTTCATCTGGTTCTTTGATAAGCCTAAATGCTTCATGGTGCCTTGGAAACTGGGTTGAATCCTTCTCCAATTCATCCTCAAATGAGTCACTCCTTGAGTATCCATCCTCATCATTGGTCTCATTCCTTTCCTTGATTGAGAATAGATGCCCTTGGATTGTAAGATTTTTCGGCTTGCTTTTGATGTTAAAAACTATCCTCGGACCATTACCTTTCTTGAAATTGATCACAACTCCAACGGTCGCTAAGAATGGTCTTCCAACGATCAATGAGTCCTTTGACTCTTCATATATTTCCAATACCACAAAGTAAGTGGGTATTTCTACATCCCCAATCTTGATGGGTAAGTTTTCCAGGATGCCAACAGGATATCTAATTGATCTACCTGCCAACAACAAAGTTATGTTGGAGGCCTTGAATTCGTTGAATCCCAACTTCTTGGTAGTGGATAAAGGCATTAGGTTGATAGACGCTCCTAAATCACAGAGGCATTCGTTGAAGGTTAAGGGTCCTAGTAAGCATGGCAAAGTGAATGAACTAGGATCCTCTTACTTCTCTGTTATCAAAGTGTTGCATTCAACAATCGGTTCCAACACTACTTAAGCAGTCTCTTCTTTCGTAGATTTCATAAAGATGTCTGGATATTTCACCATAATCTCTTTCTTGAAACTTGATGGGAATGGCAATCTTGGAACATAAGGGGGTAGAAAGAAAAGCGTTGCATTCTCCTTTGGAGCGGATAGCTTCTCATCAGGAACATATTCTTCATAATCCGTCGTTTCAACTATGTTTAAACTTGAATCCCCCCAACTTGAACCACACTATCCTCAGTGCGAGCAGTAGTGAAAATGGGAGAAAGAAGGTCAGTGGTACTCCCCAGGAAGATGGCATTGACATGAGCGTACTCCTTTCGGTTCTGCACAGACTTTCCTGGAAGTTGACCATTTGTAGAAGCAGAAGTGGATGCAGTCTTTCCTTCGAGAGCAATAACTCTGGAGTTAAGAGTTTTAATCTCCGCATTGATTGCGTTGAATGAAGAACCCATCTTGTGTTGAAGTTCACCAAACTTCTTTTATGTTTCCATTACACTGTTAGCCAGACCTTGAAGAAGTTGCTGTAACATTGCCTCAATGTTGGAAGGTTGAGCTTGAGGTGAGTTATAGGTGAAACCAGGAGGTGCACCAGCTTGTTGATGATGATGTGGTTGCGGAAAACCATTTTGTTGTTGTTGCTTTGGGAAGAAACCATGATTCTGATTGTAGTTGATGAATGGTTGAACGTTCTTTTGTGGTTGCGGTGGATACACTTGGTCTTGAGGGTTGGCTACGTTGTTGCTTCTGTATGAGAGACCAGGGTTGTTGGAGTAGTTAGTGAACCTTTGTTATATCCACCTTTGTTATGCACATAGCTGATCTCCTCTTGCTGGATAACCTCTCCAACTTGAATTTGAAGCTGCTCGATATATGTGATGAAGTGAACTTGGTGTTGCTGACTCAGTAGTATCCTATTCAACATCTCAATCAAAGCTTTGATTTCCTTCTTTGTGGCATCATCGGTTGTAGAGCCACCATGAGGTGTGCGATCATAGTCTTCACTATATATCTCATCAGATTGAGCAATGTTTTCCACAAGTTCCCAACCTTTATCAACACTCTTGTTGAGGAAGTTACCGTTGCCTGCAATGTCAAACAACATTCGTATCTTTGGTAGAGCACCACGATATAGTGTGATGAGGAGGGCTGCTTTGCTGAAACCGTGATGAGGACAATGAACAGTGTAGTTCTTGAAGCGTTCCCATGCTTCAAAGAAGGTTTCAAGCATTTCGCTGTGCGAAACGAGAGATATCATTCCTCAGTCGAGTTGTACGAGATGTGGAGAAGAATTTGGCAAGAAAAGCTTTCTTGAAAGCATCCCAGGTGGTGATTGAGTTCATGGGAAGAGACTTCTCCCACTTATGTGCTTTCTCTCCCAAAGAGAATGGGAAGAGACGCATCTTAAAAGCGTCCTCACTCACACCGTTGATCTTGGTGAGGCTGCAGAAGCGATCAAACTCGTCCAGGTGGTCGAGTGGATCCTCCATAGGGAAAACATGGTACTTTTTCCCCTACATCATTGCTATCAAGTTGTGCTTGATCTCAAAGTTGTTGTTCTGTACAGCAGGTGGGTTGATTCCATGACGCTAGGTGTGAGTGTTCGGGTTGTCACCAGCACCAATAGTGTGCTGGTTATCACATTCAACGATGTCTTCCATTTGCAAGTCCAACCTTCTTAAATGTTCCAAGCGTTCTTGTTCACGTCTCGCACGATAGTATTCCCTTTCAAGAGGACGAATGTCTTCAACGATTCAAGTCAGTTTGTCCTCTACTTCTCAGGTTCATACACAACTATGCAACTATCTGAAAAGAAAGGAAACAAATGAAAACAAGGTGAGTATGGTAGTAGAAAATAAACTTGATCTCAAGAGATCCAAAATACAGAATGTAACAAATAAACACCAAATTGGCAACAACGCCAAATTGATAACATGTTTTTTAGGTATTAATCCCCATTATACATGCATGTCATTGTAGTATAGATGGATTGTCAATCCAGTCAGGTATGATGCTAACAATCTAGATGCAATAGTTATATTAAGTCACGCCAAGCAATAAATAGGGGGTTTACTAATAAATTCTAAGCAAACAAAGCATCACTACAAGAAAAAGTAGTATTGATAGCACTCCACGATAGCGCGAATTACTCGAGTGCTATCGTAGACGTCGCGAGGTTTGCCAACATTTTTAATAGCGGATTATAAGT
>OVBE01003882.1:0-25555 GCA_900406425.1 Iberis pinnata | reverse complement strand
TGTACTCAGCCTCAGCCGTGGACAAGGAAACACAATTTTGTTTCTTACTTTTCCAAGAAATTTGATTATTACCTAGAAAGAAACAACCACCACTTGTACTTCGTCTATCATCCAAACTTCCTGCCCAATCAGCATCAAAATACCATGCTAGATTGTTGTTGGTATCCTTTTGTCTAATAGATCCCCAGATCTGCTGATCCTTTAATATACTTGATAATCCGCTTAACTGCATGTAGATGTGAGACCTTAGGCTTTGCCTGATACCTTGCACAAACACCTACGCTTAGACATATGTCTGGGCGACTTGCAGTAAGATATAGCAGACTACCAATCATACTTCTGTAGATTTTCTGATCCACATCTTCTCCCTCATCATCTCGAGAAAGCTTGCACGTTGTGCTAATAGGAGTTCTGGCTGGTTTACAGGCATCAAGTCCAAACCGTGTGATAAAATTCTTTGCGTATGTGCTCTGGCTTAAGTAGATTCCTTCTTCTGATTATTTGACTTGAAGACCAAGAAAATATGTTAACTCGCCCACCATACTCATCTCGAACTCTTGTGTCATGTTTCGAACAAACCCATCAACTAATACCTTGTTTGTGGCTCCAAATACTATATCATCCACATAAATCTGCACAACCATTAACTCACCATCTTTTGAATAAATGAATAGTGTTTTATCAACACTTCCCCGTGTGTACCCTTGGTCAAGCAGACATACTGTTAATCTTTCATACCAAGCTCTAGGAGCTTGTTTCAACCCATACAGTGCATTCCGGAGCTTGTATACATGATTAGGATAACTTGGATGTTCAAAGCCTTTAGGTTGCTGTACATATACTTCCTCTTGAAGGATTCTATTTAGAAATGCGCTTTTCACATCCATTTGATACAACTTGAACTTTAAATGACATTCCATCCCCAATAGCTGTCTGATTGATTCTAATCGAGCCACAGGAGAAAAAGTCTCATCAAAGTCTATCCCTTATACTTGTGAGTATCCTCGAGCAAGTAGCCGAGCCTTGTTCCTCACCACATTTCCAGTTTCATCGATCTTATTCTTAAAGATCCATTTTGTTCCAACCACATTCACACCCTCAGGTCGAGGTGTCAAACTCAAGACTTGGCTGCGATCAAATTGCTCAAGTTCCTCTTGCATGGACACTATCCAATACTCATAATTTAGGGCTTCTAAATGAGTTTTGGGTTCAATCATAGACACAAAGCATGCAAACTGAACCATCTCTCTGAAATTAATCATCTTTTTTCTTATAACTCTGTTTCCATATACATCACCAGTCACATCCTTTTTAGAGTGATTCTTATGGACACTTTTCGAAACTCCGTGATATGTGTCTGATTCTTATTCATCAGTCACAACCACAGCCTCTGCCCATTGACAACACTTTGTCAAGATCTTTTGTGCCCTTGGTTAGCATCTTGATATTTCTCAACTGTTCACTCATACGTGATTCCAACAGCTCGTTTTTCTTCTTTTCTTTTGCTAAAGTTGCTTGAAGAATTTTCACCTTCTCTTGAAGCTTTTGATTATCACACTCTAGTTCCAAATTCAGATTTCTGACCTCGATTAAGGTTTCACACAGCACCCTACTGTCCTCAAGTAATGATTGTTTTGGAGTTTCTTTTTCGTCATCAGGCTAACTTTCTGAATTTTCTTCAATTATTCCTACATAGGCAACCATATTGAGTATCTCTTCCTCCTCATCTAATTCTGAGGTATCTTCACCTTCCCAGCTAACCATAGACTTTTCTTTTTTGTTTGTGGAATTCACACACTCAGCTTTTGTGTGTCCAAAACCTTTACACTCATATCACTTGAGTGACTCCTTCATCTTGAGATTTGGACAGTCAGACTTATAGTGACCAAAACCTTGACATTCATGACATTGCACATTCGGTCGCTTGGTTGACTTGTCATTGTTTGATCTGAAAGCTGGTTTACTGACAGGATTATTATCACGTCTTGATGTTCCAGCATACTTCTTGAAGTATTTTTTCACTATTAGGCTAATGGTTTCTTCAAGGTTTTCTTCAGGTTCAACTCGTTCTTTTGCTGTCAATGCAATACCTTTCCCTTTAACCATTTTCTTTGACATGTCAAGCTCATGTGCCTGCATCATTCCTATTACTTAATTAAATTTCATGTCGTCTGAGTCCTTGGCCACTTGAATGGCTGATTTCATGGACTCAAACTTATCAGGCAGACTTCTTAGAATTTTTTTGACCAATTTCTTTTCCTTATAATGTTTTCCAAGAACTTCTGCTGCATTTGCAATAGAAGAAAATTTTCCACTAAACTCTTCTACTGTTTCATCATGTTCCATTCTTAAATTCTCAAATTCTGATGCAAGTATGTCAATTCTGGTTCTTCGAACATCACTGGTTCCTTCATAGGTTGCTTGCAGCGTATCCCAAGCATCTTTAGCAGAAGTGCAGCCTTGAACCCTTTTAAACTAATCCTTAGTCAAAGATATCCAGATTGCTGTTAGTGCTCTTGAGTTGTATTTGGACATAGTTTTCTCAGCTATTGTCCATTCTGATTTAGGTTTTGGAACCAGCACATCGTCTTTGGTTTTAACATGTGGTACCGACCACCCTTCTTCAACAATCGTCTAGGCGTCTTCATCGATTCCTTTGATGTGTTCCCGGATTTGCACTTTCCACCAGCCAAAATTATCTGGATCTAGAACAACACTACGTGTTGTAGATTGTTGTGAGTTGTCCATTCTTCAGGATCTTTACCTGTTTAGTTAGAAACCTTGGTTTCTTCACAAATTCTCGCTCTGATACCAATTCAAAGAGTAAACGATCTTAGAACAGACATAATTTCTTAACTTTTCAAATCTTTACTGAGACAAACACAATTACAGTTTAATAATTCTTTTATACTGAATTTGTTTCTCTCAGTCTCACTTGCTAACTCTCTGTTTTTTCACACAAACAAACACTCTTACACCAACTCACAACACTACAACTCTCAAAAACTTTCGCGGCTCAAAGAACTGTCTTTTTCTTCTTCTTCGTCTTCAATATATAGTCGAGCTCAACCCTAGTTAAGCTCTCCTCAAAACAGCAACTTCTCACAAACCTTTTTCCTTTCTCATCTTGTTTCTTTTTCTTCGTTTTCCTTTTTCCTCTTTTCCTTTTTCCTTGACTTCTTAATTCCTTGTTCGGCCCTTTTCTCTATTTCCTTTTCCGAGCCTTCATGCTTCCACGTCTTCGAAAAGACACTTGTCTCCTTTGCACTTTCACCATTGGCCTAGTGTTCCCAAAATCCAGTCGTAGTATATGCACGTACCATTTGTACAAAAACATATTAGTTCACTATATGGGAAACGAAGCATTCCGTTTGGTTAAACAAGAAGTGTATACCTTTAGACTTGTGGAATTTTAATCCGCGTACGATAGGATTCAAGAGATTTACCCTCAACTTCACGAGTACCTTGAGAAAGCGGTTGTCAAATTATGGACGCGCGTGCTTTTCCTGGGGACATATATAACCTGTTAACAAGCAACATGTCTGAAACAATGAACAAAGTACTATCGCTGGCAAGGAATTTAACCATCGTGTGGCTTCTAGAAGTTATACGAGCGATGATGACGAGATAGTTTGCAGGTAGGAGGGCATATGCGTTGAAAATGAAAACACATTTAACCTGTGGAGCTGAGAAATTGCTAGAGGTAACATAGTTAACTACAATTGTGTTTTCATTTATGGTTCATCGTACAGTAAGTAGTATGTGTATGTTTGCAGAGTTGTGTGGAATATGCTAAGGTTCTATCAGTTCAGGAAATTGATGCATATCAAGTTCAAGTAACAGGTCCTACATCAATTCATATTATCAACTTAAGAGACAAGAAGTGTTCACGTCATAGGTTTGACCTACAGCGAATACCATGCGAACATGCAATTGCAGCTGTAGAGAAACGAGAAGTATCTCGTATTTCTTGTTGTGATCCATACTAATCGAATGACTACCTCGTCAATTCTTACTTAACACCCATTATGCCTAGAGATTTTGGAGAACCAATATTGGCCGATGTTTTGAAAACTGTGAAGCCTCCAACTGTCAAGCCACAACCAGGTAGGCCAAAGAAGAGAAGAATGAAATCCGCATTGGAGAAGGCTTTGAAGAATAGAAAGTCCCGCAAAGAAAGCGCATGTGGATTTTGTCATAAGACGGGGCATAATCGAAAAACATGCAACATGTGTTAGTGATTTTCTCAGTTCAATAATGTTGAACAATAATTTCAGGGTTTCTATGTTTTCAATCAACAATGTTGTTTATCAGTTGATAAATCGGCAATTTGTCTTGATAAATATATGCAACACAACAATTTATCTGCAACTACAATACAATACAGTAAATAAATCTACAAGGAATAAAATATATCCGCAATACAGACAAAAAATCAGCAATACAGAAAATATATCTGAAATACGGAAAAATAAATATGCAATACAGTGAATAAATCTGCAATACAGAAAATATATCTGCAATACAAATAACAAATATGCAATGCAGAAAATATATCTGCAATACAGATAACAAATCTGCAATGCAGAAAATCTATCTACAATACAGATAATAAATTTGCAATGAATAAAATATATCCGTAGTACATATATTAATTCCGCAATACAAATAGTTAGGTCAAGTGGACACTTTAGCCAAATTTATAATTGTTGTTAATCAAGTTTTCATCTATTATGTAAAAATGACATCTGTAATGATTGGAATTTTATCTTCTAACCGTACACATTACTACTCCTCACCTTCCCATTCATAAATGTATCTCTAACCATTATTTATAGGCTTGTTAACCTAACCTTTGACAAACAATTACAATTCTTAAACAATTTATCAGTATCTCTCATATTTGCATGTATCATGGATAAGGGCAAAGCAGTGGTGGTGGAGAACGTTGAACCTCAAAATTCAAAGGAAATCTAGAGACTCCATAACCATTACAAATCGGTAATAGTGATGGTCAATCAGCAAATGAAAGCAAAGGAAGAGGCGATGGAATGGAGGTTGCAATACGAGAGAAAAAACACAAAGTTGTGTCTCTTACAAAAGCAAATATCGGCTGAGGACTTTGACATCCAGGCCGAGTGGGAGAGGCTTTCGGCTAGAGAGGAAGTGCTTAAGAAAAAAATGGCAGGAGATCACAATAACTAACGCTGGATTGGAAAAGATGTGTGGCAGTTTCAAAGGTTTTGGACGACCGTCTAGGTATGAAGAAGGATATTAATGTGCTGTTAATTAATGTTTTTCAATAAGTTTTCTCTAAGTTTAAGCCGTTGTTAATCATGTTTGTAACTAAATCATCGCCTTTATTTATAGTGCTCTATTTTCATCTTATGAACTCATTCGTCTATAAATCTGCCACCACCCAAAAATAAAATCTACAACACAAAATAAATATGCAAAACAAAATAAATTTGCAACCCAAAATAAATTTGCAACACAAAATTTTAACTGCTATACACAACATATTTAAAGACACAAGACTGAAGCATCAAATGTCAAATGTACAAAAACATAAGTACATAACACTGAAACGAGTGCATAACTTGTCAAAAGGTCAAACAGAAATATCCATTAGCTGAGGAATTACAAACTCAGACCGTCGGGGTACTGGATTAATTGATGCAACTTTTGACCCTCAAGGTAGTTCAGCGAATAAATCAGCACCAAGTCTTTCCCGGATGGCATTAATATTCTCGTCGCATAGACCATCAAAAATCCACCCCAAGGCAAGACACTTAATGTATTTGAGAGCGTAAACACCACAATATCCTGGTTTATGGTTCACTGGTATATTTTTCTTAACTCTAGTCACCTGAAACTGAGATGCTGAATAGTTGGTACCTACATGGGCCATGGTCTTAAGAAAACACGGGATCATTTTGCATATAGGGTTGCAGCAGTTGATAATTTCAGCATCAGTTGAAAGAGTTGGGATAGAGTCATATACACATATATTTCTCCTCAGGATGTTAACATCAATGACTACCCAATGATTACCATTAATATTGAGACAACTATATAGGTTGTCAATGTCAATCTGCCAAACCTTATTAGTTTTTGAATCAGGAGGAGCGGTACCCATGTATTGCTCGCAGTACTCCTTGGTAAATAAGAAATTCTTTGGAGAATCGATGTAATTAGCGTAGTCTTTTAACCAAACATTCACCACCCATGGATCCCAGAACGAAACTCTGCCTCTGAAAGGCGAGTTTGGCTGGATGGATCTCAACCAGGACATAGTCAATATTGCTTCTATGTGCTGTAATCAGAGAAGTCAACGTAATTAAACAAATATGCATACTTCAAAATGGTCCAATCCAACAGATAAACCTGAAATATAATAGATACAAAAACTGCAAACACTTACAATATCTCTTAGCCATCCATAATCATTTGTAGGCCATTTGGATCTAGGTAAAATCATTTCTAACTCAACTTTAGAATTTGAGCTTCCTAACTGTTCTATCCTGCAATACAAAACAAATCAAATCTGCAATAGAAAACAAATATGCAACATAAATCAAAACTGCAACACAAAACAAATCTGCAATACAAAAAAAAAATCATCAATAGAAAACAAGCCATGTTTATGGTAAAGGTTGCATGATACATACTCATCAACCTGAATGAACTCCACCAACGCCAGAAGCTTGTTCTCCGACACCATATCCATTGGATCATAGTCATTTGTTGAAGATACAACACCTGCTATGATGCGTTTCACAGTAGAGTTGCCTACGTAAGGAGCAACATGAGTAGCTTCCAATGAAGGGACTTTCTTTCCCAGTAATGCACCCGAATCCATAACATTGGCAGCCTTCTGCAAAACTTCCAGTGTTTTCCCAACAACATCCATTTTCCACTTCTCAAACTCGTCATATGAACTAGGTGGTGCCATTTTTAAGTCATCATTTACAACCCCCTCCGTAACATCTTCAACAAAGTCAGAGTAAGGTGTTTTTTGTTTTCCAACTTTCTTTGGATTATTCTTCTTTTGCCTCTCGTACACCTTTTTCTTCGTAACCTTCCTTTCCTCCTTTGTGTTGTTCCTCGTTCTCACACCGGGTGTTTTCTCCGTAGGCACTGCATCTACCTTTTTTCTGAAGAAGGGGATCCTTTCTTAGTGGTCTTTCTCTTCTTTTCCAACTTCTGAGAAGGAAAATTATCCTCATATTTCTCTTGATACTCCAACTAAGACTGCTCATAAAATAAAATCCCATGTTAATAACAATAAACATATGAGATATATTTGAAAAATGCATACCACACTCACCGGCGTCTCAGCATCTTCATCTACTGGTTCAGTATACCTTCATTTTCCCTCCTTCAAGATCCGTACATCACCTTGTAGTGCGTCAATCTTGCCTTCCAAAATTGTGAACCGGTTGTTCATAGTTGCTTCCATCTTTCCAACCAAGGTGGCCAGAGAATGCACCAACTTAATCACGGCGTCGTCACCACTAACCTTCGAAGGACCTTCTTCACCTTCTCTGCTTTTTTTTGTTTTTTTTCCTCTTTTTTCTGCCCTCGTCAACCAACACAATATGAGATTGATTAATTTCAACAGGCCATTGGTTTGAGACCAATCTATCATTCATGAGATCTTCAATCAACTTATAAAGCCTAGGATCCTCTTGAAGATGATTATCAGGCCAAATATGATACATTTTGTCCACAGTTACTGGGATCATATGTCTGACACGAACCTACAAATACCAAATGAATAATGCTTGGTAATCAAGCATCATGCTAAATAAAATAGTGATCTATGAAAATAAAACTGCAATACAAAATAAAAATGCAATATAAAATAAAACTGCAATTTAAAATAAAACTGCAATATAAAATAAAGCTGCAAAAACAAATTCTTTAATGGAAATACCTCTTTGTGATTATGTATCTCATCAGCAATGAAGTCAGCAAACTTAAACCGTTTACAAGAACCCTGCCAATGGAGAAGAGATGGCCCTTCACTGACCTCTCTTAGTTTCCCGGCCAAAACCCCTAAACCGGGAACTAAATCAAACACCCATATGTAAAATGCATGAATCAAACCTCGAACGGTTTGAGACAAGTTCTCGAAGTTGGTAGTCTTTATGGAATCTACCAAATAGGTGAAAGCTTCTCTACCCCAGGGATACTTATCAAAATTATCGTGATCAAGGACTCTCTTCGCAAGCGTAAATGGAATCCTTGAACATGCATGAACTCCACAAATGAAAACATGTATGCAACATAACCTACACACCATCATCCTTTCTCAAAGATCTCATTTCTCAGGTTTTACACGCATATTATCATATCTAACTCGTCAACGGTTGGAGCTTTCCCATCTTCTTTTCCCATTTTTTCCATAACATATGATGATCAATATCACATACGTCTGCTGGGTCACATGACTCACAATTAAGGCCCGTTATCTCCGCAAACTCGTTGAGAGAAAACTTTAGTGGCCTACTATTAATTCTTGACCATATCTCATGTGTATTGTTCACATATAATTGGTGGCACAAAAAATAACGGACTGTGGAAGATGAGAATATATAACTACTCATGTCCGTCAGTTTCAAGAATACACCAAATGAAGTTTTCTTCAACTCTCCCCAAGCATCTTCTCCTATTTTGTTTTTGTTGTCACGAAGCCTTTTGCAAAATGAAAAGTGGTTGATACTTCTATCTCCGACCTCGTCAATAGTAGGATACAACTTAGATGCATATCCAGCCATACTTATGTAAACATGTACAACATAAATCAATGCCGTATTAAACGAATCTGCAATACAAAATAAAGTTCTGTAATAGCAAACAAAAATATGCAATTCAAAATAAAACTGCAACGGAAAAAATTAAAATATGCAATTCATAAATCTGCAATAGAGGATAAAAGCCTGCAATAAAAAACTGCCAAAAACAACTACCACAATACTCACCTTCGATGTCACGGTGACAAAAAATGACGAAGACGAAAACAATACAACGGACGACGAAGACGAAAACCCTAGAATAGACATCAAAGATGAATAGAATAAAATGTACGGGGAAGACAAACACAACGAGGATTGAACGGCGAAGACGGAGACTGACACAAAAATCAAGACGACGAAGACGAGGATAGTTGCATATTCAAAAATCGGCAATGATGAAGAAGAAAATCGACGATGAGGACACACAAGCTTTTCTTCTTTTTAGTTTATGTTCATTAATTTTTGGGATTTTCTGGTGTAAAAATAATTCAAAATGGCAAAACTGTAATTTTTTCAAAAATCCAAGTATTTTAGATTTTTTACCCAAAATGTTGGGTTAGTCTAGTCACGTCTCGAAATAAAGGTTATGTAAATTATTTCGACAAAATGTTAGGTCATTCTGACTAATTTTCTCTATTTTGTTTGTGTTATATATATATATATATATATATATGTAAGAGAAATATTTACATGTCAATAAAACAAATAGTTGTTGACCAAAGAAAAAAGAATAAAATAAATAGTTATTTTTATTAGTTGAAATTATCAATGCAAACAAATTTCTTATAAACCAAGTATTTCTCTCCATGTTATATGTTATGTGTCTGCAATTATATATACTTAGTTGAAATTATTAATGCAAGTTGAATATGCCCCAATAAATGATATTTTCAATATGGCAAATACTCTTTTTATGCAAATTCTGAGATTTATCTTAAACACCAAATTAACATGTTCACTAATAGTCTTTTGAAAACTCTGTTAAGTTAATATAATAAATAAGTGTTGTCCGACTCATGACCATGTGAACAATACCAATATCAAAATCTACTTTTATTTTAGGTTATTTACCCCGTCGGCAATATAAGATTTTGTTACTACCAATTTCTAATCTTTTTCTATTTGAAAACCAAATCTTATAACTTGTCATAATCTCATTATAATATTTTACACTAAAGAATATGGATTTTCAACTTAGGTTCTTTTGTGCTTTAGGATGCTGACACGCCAGTTTTAAAAACTCGCCTACACTCTATATATATCCTCAGATATTTCATCCACGATTGAAAATAAGGATGAGTAGAAGACAAAATTTTAGATTGTGTTTGTGTTTTGGTGAACTATATTTCAAAAACTATATTCATTTTTATCTCGCCGGAAAATTATTGAAATTTTTTGATGTATATGGTCCTTCAGAAATTTCATCGGTTTCTTCCATACATGGTCGATCCTGATGGGAAGCGGGGAAGCAAAGGCTTGAGACCCATAATTTATATAAATTTTTGGGAGTATCAAAAAGGCATCATTTTTAGCTCTATGAGGATTCATTGAGACGGATTTGATCCTTAATTATCTCTAGTTAAAAAGAGTCATTTTTGTTCTCAGCTTTAAAAATCAAATACCTTAAAACCGGTACTGCTTCCATAAATTATTTTTGTTAATATAATTAACAAACAATTCTTAAATAAGCACTTTACTTTATCATATAACTAAATGTAAACACGTAAACATTAATACATGAATATATACGCCCAATAAGATACGCTTTTTGTTTATAGTCATCCATAGTTAAGAGGGTAGCTAGAGATATTGTTTAACAATTATAATAATTCGGTTAAATTATACTTGTGATGAGTTCACCCCTACATATAAATACAGCATGTAACCAACATCATGTTTCATGCAACCAGCATTTACAAAGTAATAATCAAGAACATGACAGAAGAGAGTGATCAGATCGTCGGAATTTCGAACAGAACGTGGTGGAGTTCACAGGCAAACGCCGCCGAAGTGTTTTGCGGCTGCTCCACTGAGTTTGGATGGCAAAACTTCGATCATAATGATGATTTTATGAACTTGTAAGTTAACTTATACATATTGGACTGCATGTCTCTGATCTCTCTTTTTATTTTTTGAAGGCCTAATAGTTTCTTTGATCCAAATGAGCAATTACTATCAGAAACTACAATTCCTAACGCGAAATCCGAGCTGCTAGAAAGCTTTCCATTCTTAGGTAACATGTTCTTGATAGATCCCCAAGCTGAATCTATCATGGATCATGAAATCAACAACTATACGTCTAAGGAGAATATTACTTTAAAGGCAAGTAACTACTAATACAAAATCAAAACCTAAATACTTTTTTTATTTGACTAATACTATATGGTTAATTAACTAAATATTAGCTGTGATGAATTTGAAGAAAACAGCGATGAATATTCACCGCGGTTACGGTTACATTTACTAAAAAGGCCAAGAATAGAGACATTTTCTCCATTACCAAGCTTCAAAGTTCGTAAAGAGAAACTTGGTGATTGAATCACTGCACTTCAGCAACTGGTTTCACCATTTGGCAAGGTTAATAAAACTAATTAATTACTCTGAGTTTTTTGCGCTATTTATAACCTCTTATTTCATTTTATCTCTTTCCAGACAGACACAGCTTCTGTTCTCGACGAAGCTATAGATTACATTAAGTTCCTTCAAACACAAGTCACTGTATGTTCAAATTCTTGTTTCTTGTTTTTTTATTTGATGTTATAACAAATCAACAAGTCTTATATTTAATGTTATAGTATATATTTTTAATTTATATTAGGTGTTGTGTAATCCAGACCAGAACACCATAGGATCTGTTCAACAACAGCAGGTACTTAAATTAGTTATATGTTTAACAACTCCTTTTTTTATGTCATTTTGCTTGTGACATTAAGAATCTTTTTCAAAACTAATCATCATCAATTACTGATTCTTGAACTGATTTTAAATAGATTTTAGTCAAGAAATCTAACATTAATACTCAAGAAGAGGAAGTATGTAGTTCAAGAAGACAAGTAGATCTCACGAGCCGTGGGCTATGTCTGATGCCGATTGCAGCTACCTATCCGGTGGCTGCAGCCGCAGCTTCGGCTGGAGAGATGAACATATCTGATTTTTTGAATCTTCCATACTGTGTAAACTTATAATATAAATTAGACAGATACATAAACAAACAAAACAAGTAGGGGATCTTGATTGTCTTCTTACAGAAAATGTGAATGTTCATGTACACACTTCAAAGCATATATACTGTGTTTGCTGTCGAGAAAAAAAAGAAAGAATACTCTGTTTGCTTGGGTTTTACATTTATTGGGTCTAATTGGGCTTCCTCGTCTGTGACTAGTAAGCGACATCGACAGTAGTTTCGGCCCACAACTTAATCCCATAACCCAAACTAGCTGTAGAATTAGGTTTTTGTGTAAAGCTGGTTGGAACTCAAATTTTTGTGACAGTAACTTTCGTCACTTTCCAACGAGTTTTCCGGAAATTTCGTTGCCTAGAATCTCTGGATTATAAATGTATTGGATAGGTCGTAGTTTGGACTATAACTTTGAATATTCAAATGCTAAAATTGTAGTTAAATTGAATGAGAAATGTGAGGTCAAAGTGTGTTAGTTGAACACACTAAAAGTCAACAAATTAACTAAAGTTAATTTGTCCCACAAAGAGAAATATTTAGGAGTGGTATATATATATATATAGACTCTCTCCTATAATTATTAAAAACTACTAACGCGTGGAGAAAATGTGAACCACACGCGAACGCTCGGCTCGTGCGCGGATCGTAGGATCGACTGAACCGAAGGTCCATTAAATAACTTCTTTTTGGAGAAAGTTTTTATAGAAATTTGGGCCTAATTTTTTCGGCCCATTTTTATAAATTTCTAGCCCAAAAACTAATTCCGACTCAACTCGCTGCCACAAGATTCAATGAATCTGGACATGTTTCGCTGCCAACCAGATTCATCGAACCTAACCAGATTCATCGAACCTGGACACCAAGCGAACATGTGCCTTGGCCGAATGGATGTGTCCGATCGAACCTGCCTCTCCACGAAATGGTGCGTCCTGTGAACTAGTGCAACCATTCGCCTAGGCCACGCTTTCATCACCTATATAAAGGCATTTCCCTCCATTCATTTCATTCATCACTTTATCAATCAACATCATAAAACAATTGGTTTTCGATACTGAATAAAGAGAAGAAAAATAAATACCAATAAAAGTTTCAAACGTTCCAATAAATATCCTGTTCCAAAGTCTCGGGAATATATACAAATACTAAGGTCAATAGGCTTTATTAAGAGTTTAGCTTAATAAAGACGTGTAACGGTTGTATCCCGAGATTCTGAAATTGCGGTAAATCGTCATACTACGGGCAATTTTTAGAATTAAGGAAAGAGTTTCGACTCGACTTCATTTGTTTTAAGATTGTTAAACGAACTCGGTTTCAACTCAATCCGGTTTTACTGTCCCTACAATCTTAATTCTAAAAATCCGCTCTTAAGCTACCGCTTTATATGAGAATTTGAGTTTTAACGGTGCTAAAACGTTTTACTAGTTCGTGATTGTTTTAAATGTTTCCGCGATATATTATTGATAGTTTCTGATTTTTGTTTTACAAATGACAACCGAGAATACTGAAAATGTCCATACTGATGGACATATTGACGGGTCTGCCAATACGGTCAAGACTTCGGTTCCAAAAGATGCCTTCGTCGAAATGTCTCAAAATGCTCTTCTACATGAGCAACCTCAACGATGAAAAGTTCCTAACAAAAGATCCACCAATCATTCCTCTTGGAAACATCAATGCCTACGTTCAAGCTGTTGTTCATTCTTGGAAGCATCACGACTTCGTATGTCGAGGTTGAATCTTAGGCCGCCTCATTGATCCACTGTACAAAGTGTACAGTCATGAGGCATTGACTTCTAAGGAGCTCTGGCTCGCCTTAGAAAAGAAATAAAAATATGACGATGTTGGTTGTCAATTTTTCATCGTGAAGTTTATGGACTTCAAGATGGTGGACTTAAAACCCATCATGGAACAAGTCGACGCACTGAGTCTCATCTGTCATGAGATTGCAACTAAAGGGATGATGATCGATGAAATTTTCACTGTCAACTGCTTCATTGAGAAGCTACCCCCAAGATGGCTAAGCTTAAAAAATTATTTGAAGCATAAGAAGAAACCGATGTCGCTCTTAGATGTCATAATGCAATTTTGAATAGAAGAGCAAAATCGCACAAACTTTGCTGCTTCGGAGCAACATACGGTAAATATGGCCGAGGTAAAGAAAAATGGAAAAGGGAAACAAAAGTCCCTCAAATCAAGTTCCTCAACGAACTTCAAGAAGAATGGGAAAAACAAGAAGTTTAAAGGAAAGTGCCAAACCTTTGGAAAGCAAGGACAAAAAGCAGATGTGTGTCGAAGTGCAACTAAAGCTAAGGATAAATCTCAAGCTTATCTTACTATGGAAGACATGTGTGTGGTTGTCTCTGAAGTCAACATGTTTGACGATAACCAGAAAGAATGGTGGTATGACACTGGAGCTACCACCCACATCTGCGCTGATAAGGAAATGTTCACCACTTATCAGAAAAACAAGTCTGAGGAGCAACTGTTCATGGGAAACATATCTCACTCAAAGATTGAAGGTCACGGTAAAGTGGTTATGAAGCTGACTTCATGATGTGAGCTTACACTCAACAACGTCAAACATGTGCTGGACATAAGGAAGAACCTTGTTTCGGGAACCCTACTGAGCAAAGCTGGATTCGGAACAAGCTTTGAAGCTGACAACCTAGTACTTAGAAATAATGGGGTGTATTTGGGAAAGAAATTTGTAAAAGGAAGACTTGTCAAGATGTGTGTAATGACAGTCCTTCGTCATGATAAGCTTGACATGTCTATCATTATAATTGATGATAAAAAAGAAAAATCGGTTGCTTATTTGGTTGAGTCTTTCAATAATTGGCATGCAAGATTACGACAGCTTAATTACAAATCTATGAAAATTAATAATTTTGAACTAAATTCCCAAATGCAAAGTAAATCAGGAAAAATGTGAATTTTGTGTACAAACCAAACTCACGAAAACTCCATCTCCTAAAGTTCAAAGGACTACTGAACCTTTGGGTTTAATCTATACAGATTAATGTGATATGAAATATATAGAAACTCGAGGAGGTAAAAAGTATTTTGTAAAATTCATATATGATAACACAAGATACTGTTATGTATATATGTTAGATAGCAAAGAAGAAATCTTGTCAAAATTCAAAGAATATAAACTTGAAGTTGAAAATCAACTTTGTACAACTATTAAAATAGTGAAAAGTGATAGAGGAGGCGAGCATGATGGTCCCTTTAATGATTTCTGCAAAGAACATGAGATCATATATCAAACTACCACTCCTTAGTCCTCTAAATCTAACGGGACTACGGAATGTAAAAACCGCACTCTCAAAGAGATGATGAATGCGATGTTGTAAGAGTCTGGGTTACCCCAATCAATGTGGGGGGGGGGGAAGCTTTGCTTACTACCAATACCATTTTGAACAAAATACCACATAAGAAAAATAGCACAACGCCATATGACCTTTGGACAGGTAATGTACCATCGTACAAATACCTCAAAGTGTGGGGGTGCCTTGCAAAGGTTGCTGTACCACCTCCGAAAAAGGTCACTGTTGGACCTAAAACTGTTGATTGTATCTTCATTGGCTATGCACACTATAGCAGCTCTTATAGATTTTTGGTTCATAAATTAGATAAACCTGATATTCATGTCAATACAGTCATAGAATCGCATAATGCTTCTTTCTTTGAAAACATTTTTCCTTGTAAGGAAAAACAAGGTCCAAAACGGACAATTGAACAAAGAGAAGCGGATTCCTCACCAAATGAGGAAAGCACTTCTAGAACTTCTCCACAAGTGGAAGATGTAGAAGCTGAACTCAGCGAAGCAAAAGAGCTCTCAAGGAAAAACCCTTCAGAGATGTTTTCATGATGTTTTTTCTCGCAGAGAACGAACCAAGAACATACTCAGGAACTATGTCTATACCAGACATACCCATCGGAAGGAAACCGTCAATAGTGAAATCGATTAAATATTACAAAATAATAATTATGAAATAGTCGATTTATCCGAAGGGTCTAAAGCACTAGGGTGTAAATGGATTTTCAAAACAAAACGTAAACCCGATAATACCATAGAAAAGTACAAGGCACGACTTGTAGTGCAAGGATTCTACCAAAAAGAGGGATTGGATGTCTTTGACACTTATTCTCCGGTAACACGGATAACCTCTATGCGAACCTTGGTTGCAATCGCCGCTTTACGAGGCCTCGAATTTAATCAAATGGATGTCAAAACAGCCTTCTTGAATGGAGATTTAGAAGAGGAAATATATATGAAACAACATGAAGGTTTTGTCATTCCAGGACAAGAGCATAAGATTGTAGACTTGTAAAGTCGTTATACGGACTCAAGCAAGCTCTGAAACAATGGCACAAAAAATTTACCATTTAATGATGTCAAACAATTTTACAATAAACGAATGTGATAAATGCATATACATCAAAAGTACTCCACATAGATACATTTTGTTGGGGTTATATGTTGATGACATGCCCATTATTGGTAGCAATAAAGACATGACTAATCAAACAAAGGATTTTCTAAGTTGAAACTTTGATATAAAAGACATGGGTTTGGCAGACGTCATTCTCGGGATTAAAATCCATAGAAATGATGAAGGCATAATCTTATCACAATCACATTATCCTCACAAGATACTTGATAAATTCAAAGAATACAGAAGTAAAAATGTAAAAACTCCGGTAGACCCTAATATTTACTTGACTAAAAACTCGGGAACTGCAAAAGAAGTGGAATATGCTCGAGTAATCGGGAGTCTAATGTACTTAACGAATTGTACTAGACCCGACCTAGCGCATGCAGTGAATGTACTAAGCCGCTACACCAGTAATCCAGGATATAAACATTGGAAAGCTATAACTAGAGTATTAGATTACCTACGTTACACTAAGAACTACGGTCTATACTATGATAAAGAACGAGGAGTTTTGGAAGGATACAATGATGCTAACTGAATTGCAGACTCCAAAATATCTAAATACGCGAGTGGATATATATTTACCTTAGCAGGTGCCGCAGTATCCTGGAAATCTTCCAAAAAAATTGTAATCACCAAGTCAATTATGGAATCAGAGTTTATAGCTCTTGATAAGGCAGCTCAAGAAGCTGAATGGCTTCGTAATTTATGGAAGATATTCCATTTTTGGAAAACCAATATCTGCATTACGTGTACACTATGATAGTCAATCAGCTATCTCTCGGGCACAAAGTATGTTATATAATGGAAAATCTCGTCACATATGACGACGACATAAGACCATTAGAAACTTGATCTCAACAAGAGTACTCACGATAGATTTTATCAAATCTGCCGATAACCTAGCTGATCCGTTCAATAATGGTTTGGAAAGAGATCAAGTAGAACGATCATCACGAGGAATGGGTTTAAAGACCTTTATAACTAAAGATGAAGTTTGATGGTAACCCTACCTAACTGACTGTAGATCCCTAAAAATAGGTTCAATGGGACAACAATTTCAAACTAAATATGCCCAAACACTGTGAGACTAGATCTCTACCCAGTTCCCAACTTAAAAAGTTGATGATGAAATAGTGTAATCATGTTAGTGAAAAGGTTAAGCTTGAAATTTTTAATGATTTCATAACTTTTTGAGATAAGTATTACGAGATACTTTTGCAAAAGTTAATGGCATATCACCTAATTGAGTATGAATAAGGCCAACTCTATGAGGGAGAAGGAAAGACTATCTCTCCAAGTCACTCATGATACCATGTTTTTTCAGGGCTAAAATGAACACAATATAGAACTTATTTTTTGTGAGAAAATGAAATTGTGTTACACATGTTGTCTAGGTTTACACCAAAGTCAGGGGGATCAAGACATCACATTCACTCCCTGGCCGAGTAGATCCGACATGTACTAACTATGACTGGTTCAAGGCGAATGCTACTAACTCAGATGCAATGATTTTGCAATACTCTCGAAAAGTCCTTTTGTCCGACTTCTTAGGGAATCTAGTCACTCTATTATTTCGAGTCTCTAGAGTCATCATATGTTTAGGATTATTTGTATTTATGTGGGGGATTGTTAGAACTTAAATTTTGATGACTGTGACTTTCGTCACTTTTCCGAAGAGTTTTTCGGCAAGGTCGTTGCTCGGACTCTTTGGATGATGATTACATTCGATATGTTGTAGTTTGAACTATAAATTTGAATATTCAAATGCTAAATTTTGAGTTAAAATATATGAGAAATTTGAGGTCAAAGAGTGTTAGTTGAACACACTTAAAGTCAATAAATTAACTTTAGTTAATTTGTCCCACATTGCTTGGGAGAAATATTTAGGAGTGGTATATATATAGACTCTATCCTACCAAGTTTTTAAAAACTACTAAGGTTTTAACTTAATCCGGGTTTACGATCCCTATAAAGCTTGATCTATTTAATCACGTTAAAAAAGTATTTATACAGAGGGTTGTTTACATAATCTCACAAAGATAATACAAAGACATAAACTAACTCCTTTGTTCCTGGAATGTGATATTCTCCTCAATACTCCCCTTCACGTTGGAGCGTGCAGATCACAGATGCCCAACTTGGATAATAGAACTTCAAATTGAACTCAACCAAGAGCCTTAGTAAGAACATCAGCTAATTGCTCCTTTTTTTGAACATGTTGTGTAGAGATGATTCCTTCTTGAACCGCATCCCAAACTGCATGACAATCATTCTCTATATGTTTAGGTCTCTCATGAAAAACCAGATTCGCCGCTATATGTATCGTCGCGTTGCTATCACATAAATACCAAGCTGGTTCATATTGTTGAACAGCCAATCCTTGTAAAAGTCCATGCAACCACTTAGTTTCGCGAAGAGCTACTGCCATGGCTCTATACTCTGCTTCAGATAATGAATGAGACATAGTTTGTTTTTTCTTAGTCTTCCAAGAGATGGGCGATCCACCAAGGAAAAAAAAGTCACTCAACGAACGACGTGTGAGAGGACACCCAACCCAGTCAGAATCACAATAAACCGACAAGCTTAAATCAGAATCCAAGCTAAGAAAAATACCTTTTCCGGGAAAACCCTTCAATTATTGAACAACTCGTAATGCACCATATCAATGGGCTTCCCGAGGTGTTTGCATGAATTGACTCAAGACATGGACCGAGTAACTAAGATTCGGTTTGGTATGTGTTAAGTAGATTAGCCTACCAATTAATCTTTGGTATTGTTGTGGATTGGAAAATAACGGTCCACCATCAATAGCAAGATTATGATTATGTTCCAAAGGAGTACTAGTCGGTTAAAACCGACATTACCCGTACCGAGACTATGTCCAGAGTGTACTTGCGCTGAGTGAGAAAGAAACCATCTTCACCGCGACTCACCTCAATACCCATAAAATACTTCAATTTACCCCAGTCATTCATCAAGAAACAAAGCCCAAGATAGATCTTGAACTTCTGAAGTAACTCGTCATTATTACCACATATAAGAAGATCATCAACATAGATAAGAACTTGAGTTGCATCAACACCATTAGTGAAAGAGAAAAGCAAGTAGTCATCATATGACTGAATGAAACCGAAGCTAGTTAATGAATATGAAAACTTCAGAAACCAACAACGAGGTGCCTGCTTAAGTCCATATAAATATTTCTTGAAACGACACACCTTAGAAGGATGCTTGTGTCGAAATCCAGGCAGAAGTTTCATGCAAATTTCCTCAAGAAGATCCCCATGGAGAAAGGCATTATGGACGTCCATCTGATAAACAGTCCATCGACACGCATCAACAATACGAAGAAGTGTGCGAACAGTTGTCATCTTAACAACCAGAACCAGTGTCTCATTGTAATCAACACCTTCTACCTGCCTTGAACCACCAGCCTAGCCTTGTGATGTTTGATAGTCCCATCAGCATTATATTTGGTTTTAAAAACCCATTCACACCCAATCGCATCCTTACCATGAGGTAACTCTACCAAATCCCAAGTCTTGTTAGCTTCAAGAGAATCAATTTATTGGGACATTGCCTCTCGCCAAACATCACTTTGGACAGCATCCTTGAAATATTTTGGCTCAACAGAAGCATCGACACTCGCTAAATAGGCACAATGACCTGGAGAAAAAGAAGAGTCTAACACGTAAACTGTCAAGGGATAGAGAGTTGTACCTAGAATCGAAGACGAGTTTGACGGAGCAGGAAGATTGGAGTGATGGGGTGTAACAACAACATTGTAAGTGACATAATCACTTAGGCATGAAGACGGCTTCTTGTTCCTCATACCACGACCAAGCGCTTTTGGAGCTGAAGAGTGAGACTTAGAACCATAAACTACTGATGAACTAGCTAGTGAAATAGTAGGACCAGCTGAAGCTACAGGAAAAACAAAGGAATTTGTTGGCAAGACAACCAAGCTCCCCCTATCATCAGGTGATATTAACCAATCAACATTATCATCAAAAGATGGAGGAGTAACCGGACCAGTTATTGGAACCTGAGATTGCACAGAAAATGGGAACACCTCCTCGTCAAATACGACATCTCTAGATACAAGAATCACTTCTTCATCAAGGTCAAATACTTTCCAGCCTTTCTTCCCAATGGAAAAACCAAGAAACACACAACGCCTACGCTGCATCTTTAACTTCTCTTTATCACGAGATTTCTTATGAAAAAAGCAAGCGCAACCAAAGATACGAATGTGTGAATATGACGGAGGAGATCCATGAAGAAACTTATAAAGTGTACGTTCTTTAAGAACCGCAAATGGAGTTCTGTTAATGATGTATGTTGCAAATTGAACCGCCTCTCCCCAAAACCGCACTAGAAGTGAAGCTTGAAAGAGAAGAGCTCTAGCCACATTCAAGAGATGTCGATGTTTTCTCTCGATGCGACCATTATGTTTTGGTGTAGTTACGCAAGAGGTTTAATGTGTAATGCCTACAGTCCGAAAGATCGAAGATAAACAAAGAACCTCTGTTTCATTATCTGTTCGAATCGACTTGACTTGTTTACCAAACTATCTTTCTATGTAAGTGATGAAGTTACGCAGAACTGTTGCTACTTCTGATTTCTGTAAAAGAAGAAAATTCTAAACCGCATGAGAATAGTCATCTACGATAGTTAAAAAGTAAATTGCACCAGTAGTCAATGGAGTTTTACATGGTCCCCAGTCGTTACAATGTATAAGCGCATAAGAATTTAATGCTTTTTACAAATATTTGGAAAAGTTTCTCCAGTCTGCTTAGCCTAAAAGCACATGTCACAACATGTAGGATAAGCAGATTTCGAGTCAAAAGAAAACAAACTAGAAAGCACTTGAAAATCCGGATGACCCAACCGACGATGCCACAAAGTTATGTCTTCGGTCACTTATACTTTATGAACTCGTGCATCCATGTCATTTGAGAAATAATACACCCTATCACGTTCCTTTCTAGTTCCAATAAAAATCCTCGTCGAACGGTCCTATAAGAAACACAATGTATCAGAAAAGATAGAACACAGTTGGTTTGCGTAAGTAACTTTGAGACAGAGATCAATGTGCCATTTAGATTAGGGACATTAAGCACATCAGTCAAAGAATTCTGTTTCCAAATTGGCAGCAACCTTTTACTATAAGAAAACATGTGACCACCATCTGCGAAACCGATAGAGCATGGAGATGTGTCTACTAAATTAAGGATAAGAGAGCAATTTCCTATCATATGATGAGACGCTCCCGTATCCAAAATCACGTCTCCATACTCACTCTTACTAGATAACTTATCGGATGATGCTGACTTTTCATGAAGAAAATTTGTGAAAGCTCTCCACTGGTCTTGAGTCAGAGACAGAAAAGTCGAATCATGTGAGCTGGTAGCATGTGCCGCAAGAACATGTCCTCTTCCTCGACCACCACTGTTGGACTGAACATTCTTATTTGCTCGACCACGACCACCACCACCCGGTTTGCTTATCTCATGCCACCAATAAGGAAAACCAAAGATCTGCCAACACTCTCTCTTTTCATAACGTTGACGCCCACAATGAAAGCATAGGACACTTTGATCTCACGATCGTACAGAGGTAGAAGTATGACCATCTGTTATGAGCAGATTTGCAACAACTTCCAAATTTGAGTGAGCAACAAGACCAACTGCATCATGAAGTATCTCTCGACTCTGTGCAGCCAACAACCTTTACTCTTCTCTAACCACCTTCGAGTAAATCTCTCCCAAAAAAGGCAGAGGATCCATTCCAATAATCGCATAACAGAGACCACCAAATCTTGATTCATCAAGTCCTAAAAGGAATTGATGCACCTTTTCTTCTTCTTTTTGTTTTGAAAACTCATGAGAGGCTCCATAAGAAAATTGAATCACGGTTTGTGTATTATGTAATTCTTCTCACAGCTTTGACAACTTGCCAAAATAATCCAAGACAGATTGACCACCATGTCGACAAGAAGCTAACTCAGCCTTGATATGATGAATACGAATGGTATTCTTGACTGAAAATCTACTTTTTAGTTCTAACCACAACTGTAACACGTCTGTGATTTAGCTCACTATTGAACGCACTTTCGGTTCAGTTGAAGACCTTAACCAGCCGACTATCATCGAGTTTACAGTAATCCGATTTTTATAATTTGGATGACTATTGTCCGACTTCTTCAAACTTCCATTAACAAATGCTAATTTTCGTTTTGCCTGCAAATCATTTGTCATCTCTGAACAATATTCAGAGTAATTTCACTATTAAGTTGTACCGAGGAACTCACTGCTCCATGATTATCCAACGAATACAATGCATACTGCTTGATCGGATGATTTCCCATTGGGAGTTGACACCGAGCTTTCTCACACCCTAGGACTTCTGGTTTTCAGGTTTGAGCGGCGAACAGAGATTAATAGGATCGTGCTCTAATACTATGTAGAATTATGATCTTATTAATCACGTTAAATAAGTACTTATACAGAGGGTTGTTTACAAAATCTCACAAACATAATACAAAGATATAAACTAACTCCTATATTCCTAGAATGTGATATTCTCCTCAAAACTAGCAATACCAATTCAAATTTCTAATCGTTAGTTTTTCTCAGCAATCACTCATTAATTGTGATTACCAAACAAACAAAGAAATCAAGGGTAAAATAACTAATAAAATAAAACAAATAAAAATAACTATATTACTTAATTCGAATTATTATTATAATAAATTAACTTAAACAATAAAAAGATGGCGGTGGGATATTTTAAGGGAGATTCTAGGGTTTCAGAGGACTCCACCATGGTTGACGTACAGGAGAAGGCACAGCCACCACGAGATCCACCGGATAAGACAGTGTCTTGGGCTAAGTTAGTCTCGAGTGGTGTTGGTGGGGGTGTTCCGAACCCTAATGAAACTATGGATTATGATTTTGTGGCTGAAGGTGTGCGGATTGATTACCCTAATGGCAAGAGAGGAGAACCAGAGATAACTATTAGCGATGATGTGTTGAGGGCTATGTCGGGGTTGTGGAAAAATTGCTTGATTGTTAAGGTATTGGGACGTAGTATACCGATTGTAGTGATTTCTAAGAGGTTACGTGATTTGTGGAAACCAATAGGTGGGATGTTTGTGATCGATCTTCCAAGAAACTTTTTATGGTTCGTTTTGATAAGGAGGAAGAGTATTTTAAGGCTTTAAGTGGGGGTCCATACAAAATGTTTGATAGTTATTTGTTGGTTCAAGGTTGGACTCCGGGTTTTGATCCATTGCGGGATGAGATAACTACTACTCCGGTTTGGGTTTGTCTAATGAATATTCCGGTGACTTTCTACCATGATGCAATCTTGATGGGAATTTGTAACAGTCTAGGAAAGTCGGTTAAAGTGGATCATACTACTTTAATGGTGGAAAGAGCTCGTTTTGCTAGGGTGTGTGTTGAGGTGGATCTCAAGGAACCTTTGAAATGTACAATGTTGATTAATGGGGAACGTTACTTTGTGGCATACGAGGGCTTAGCTATTATTTGTCCTAAGTGTGGTTTATATGGGCATTTAGCTCCGGCGTGTCCGCGTGATATTGGTGTGAGTCCGGTTGTAGGGACACGTTCGTTGTTGGAGCAATCTATTAAAGATACAGAGATGGTTAATGATGGTTTTACTGAGGTTAGGAGATCGGCTGTTCAAGGTATGAGAGGGAAATCGCAACAGGTGATAATAAATGAAAGAGCAGTGGGTGAATCAAGTAGTAAGAGTGCGATTGGTGTTGCTTTGGTTAATAAAGATAAGGGTCTAGTAGTGGTTGCTAATCACTTTATGGAGTTGAAGAAGGATGACTTGGCAACTAAAAAAGTGAAGGAAGCGAGTATTAAGGGTGCGAACAAGGAGAATGAGATTGATCCCAAAGTTTTTAGTGCAAAGTTCCACTTTAATAATGCCATTTTTGGATCGGGTTTTAATAGTGGCAGAGATAAGTTTTTGGGTCGAGAAGTGTTAAAGTAAGGAGTAATGGTGGTCGAAGACAAGGAGAGAAAAACACTTCTCGAAGTTTTAACAGTCGACCAAGTCATGGGTTAGTTTTTGGTCCTGCGAAGAGTGAGATGAGCCTTTCGGAGTCTGGTAAAAGACTTAGGGCAGAGCATGGACAAGTGGGACGTGCAAGTGGAGTGTTTGGAAAGCAACAAGAATCTATTGGGGTTTTGGGACAAGGGGATAAGGGTTCGAATCAAAATTCTATTATGGATAGTTCAGGTTGTGCGTCCGGTGGTGTGGAGAGGCAGGTTATTCCCTTTGAAAAGGGTCCGATGACATCATCAGATTAGGGGTGTGCCCCGGTAGTTTGGTTGGTAATAGTAATAATTCTGATGAATTGTATTATGTGGAATTGCCGGGGGGTAAATAAACCTAATTTTCGTAGATCGATTCGTTATATTTTAAAGAAGTATAATACATATATTCTTGCTATTTTTGAGACTCATGCGGGAGGAGACCGAGCTCAGAGGATTTTTCACGGTTTAGGCTTTGAAAATTTGTTTCGGGTTGATGCTTTAGGCCAAAGTGGAGGCTTATGGTTATTATGGAGAAATGGTTTTGGCGATGTAGTTATTTTGGGATCGACTAATCAGTATATCCATGCAAGAGTTCAATGGGGAGATGAGTATATACAACTTATTTTTGTGTATGCAGCTCCGACAATTAGTTGTCGATGTGGTTTATGGCGGGAGTTAAAAACTTTGACGGATTCTATTACGGAGCCGGTCATAGTGGGTGGGGACTTTAATACTATTGTCCGTATTGAAGAAAAAACGGATGGGAGTGGTAGACTATCAGTTGATTCTCTAGCTTTTGGTGAGTGGATTAGTGAATCTTCTCTGATTGATATGGGGTTTTGTGGGAGTAGTTTTACTTGGAGGAGAGGCAGATCGAAGAGGACTTACGTAGCTAAGCGGCTTGATCGGGTCTTATGTTGTGGACGATCAAGAGTTAAGTGGCAGGAGGCGAGGGTAACTCACTTACCGTTCTTCGCTTCAGACCATACGCCTATATATCTTCAGCTTTGTCCAGTTGTGGCTCGTGATCCTAGTAGACGCCCTTTCCGGTTTGAAGCG
>OVBE01003881.1:0-25571 GCA_900406425.1 Iberis pinnata | reverse complement strand
ATATATATATATATATATATATATATATATTGAATATTAAGAATATAAAATAAATATTTGTGGATGTGATTCACTATCTAGAGTTTAGCGTTTGGTTTAGAAAGAGTCAACGTTTATATTTGAAAATTTAGAATTTAAATTTAAAGTGTTTATTACTATTTTAGATTTATGATATTTAGTAGTATTTTTATTACAATTCAGAGTGTGTATTATTTTTGGAACTCAAACTCAAAAACATAAGTTTTATATTAAAAGTAAATATATAAACAAGAATTGATAAGCAATATAATAAAATAACCTGCATATTTTCTTCAGAAACCGGCTTGCTATTTATTCGATCCTTAGTGTGCTTCAGATAGCGATCTATGGTTTCGTGCATACTGTTTTTTTAAAAAAAACATTAAATCATGAAACTAAATAATCAGAAATTAAATTAGTACAAATATAAAGAAAGCATACAAAACATGAAGTTTCTTATAATTTTGATTTATCCATTNAAATTTGTGCTCTTTATTTAAAAAAAAAAAAAAAAAACAGTAGGTTGAGAAAAAAAGTACATTCCCAAATGGACAAATCATCTGAAACATCTGATCAAATTAAAGCTGTCTGAAATCTTAACTATTTCTCAAAACAGTCTAACATTTAGATTCTTTGGCTTGTGTGATCTAAATCAAAAATCAGTTAAATAAACATTTATTTAATTAATTTCTCCAGTGTCGGTCCGGATCTAAATAGCGCCTAAACCGTAGTTACAATTTGATGCCCTAAATTCGACGTACTCAACCATGATACCAAAGTGTTTCTAATAAATTTGGTGCCCTAACATGTATATAAATTTTGATGCCTAAAACCCTTACTTTACAAGCTTTAGCTCAGGGCCACCCCTGAATTTCTCCATGAAGCATGTAAATAATTATGTATGAGAGGAATGATGAATTAAACAAGTTCTTAATCATCACTTATAGTAACATATTTGCTTAAACCAATGACATCACTTAATTATAGTAGATGTGTATAAATAATCTCCAAATTCAAAGAGTACTAATTGCCAACATAACTCTGAAACCAAGAGAGAGAAACAAAAGACAAAAAAAATTTAGGAGTTGTACTGCACAAAATCTCTAATATGATATAAGAGAATCTAAATGAAGTAAAGAGTGAGAGAGACATCTCAAACAAAATTATGTACTAATGAGAGAAACCAAATAAGATTTATATATGTACTAAAATAATAGCCCTAAAATTGTAAAAACCAAGAAATTCCATTTAACTAGATCTCTCTCATAACAAAATGTCAAAGAGATTTGATTCCACATAAAACCATATAGATTAAAAAAAGAGATTAATGAGATCACACTTACTTGGAGCTAGAGAATTCATAAAGTTTTCCTTTAGGAGAGAAGATGATTAGAGAAACTTCAGCATCACAAAGTACTGAGAGCTCAAAAGCTTTTTTCAATAAACCATTTCTTCTCTTAGAGAAAGTCACTTGTCTACTTGTTGCATTCTCTATCCTCTTCATTTGAGTTTTGCCTCTCACCATCTCTTCCCTAATTTCATATAAAGTTTTCTTTTAGTTTCAAGATAAACATTAGATCAATGATGCAACCACTTAATAACAAAATTATTCATNAAAAAATTATTCAAAAAAAAAAAGTTGATTCAAAAAAAAAAAAAAAAAAAAAAACCCAAAATCAAAGAGAGTAGCTTTTTTCAACTAACAAAAAAAAAATCATGTCAAAGTAATTTTTTTTTTCTTGGGGATTTTTTTTGGGAGAACATGAGATTTATTAGGTCAACGAGATGAAGATGAAACTACCTAAAATTGCAAAACATAACTTTTTCTTGAAATGATTGTTTCAAAATGAATGAAAGATTCAACCTTTCATGTAATTAAGTACAAAAGTTATGAAATTCAACAAAATAAAAGCAAACCCATAATATAAATTTATAGATCCATAAGATTAATCAAAAGTATAAAGCTTTACAATGAATAGATCTTACCAATTACCAAAAGGGTTTATAAAAAAACCTAACCAAGAAGCTTTTGATGAGATTATATAAGCAAGATTGTGTTATATATAGAGATATAAGAAGTAGAAGATGATCAAACTAGAATCAATACTAAAGGAAGAAACTTTTTTATGGAATTAGTAAAAGAAGTAGCTTTCATTGTTTCATCTATTTGTGTGTAAGAAAAGAAACAAAAGACATAAAACACACACATACACTCTCTCTCTCTCTCTTTTTTCTCTCTCTAGAAAGATCCTCTTCTTGTTGTCGCTATGGTAATGGTGTGGAACAAGTGTTTTTTTTTTTTTTGCTTTTATTTGAAAAAGAATTTTTTTAATTATATTAAAATAATAATGGGGAAAAAAAAAGGAGGAGCATATAGTAAGTAATATGTGTCGCATATATGATGGACTCTTGAAACCTCATCCTCTTCTTATTTTGGAAAAAAATAGCCTTAAGAAAGACCAAAAATAGCATATTTTGATACATAGAGAAACATTAACGTACACATGTTTTTTCTTTTCATATATATCAAGTTAGATGGAAGTAGCTGTCAAATAATTTAATAAAACTAATCATAATTTGTAGTTTAGTGATTTGTGATAGTTTCGTTTATGTGTAATCATTTGGATGTTGTTAAGATTATATGTTTTAACTCTTAACCAATTGAAAATTAGTGAATTGGATCGTTTTATATATACATCAGGTTCAATACTGAAATTTTGGGGGTCTGAAACAAAATTAAAAAAATGAGACTAATATTTCTTTTGTTTGTTTTTTGGATCATAATTTTTTAAATATATAAAAAGATAAATTTAAGTTGTGGAGACCTATAATATATGAGAGCATACTTATAAAATATAGGGATTATAAATCAATGTTTCATTTGGCTATGCCCAAAATTGTTCCTGATATATTTTATTTCTTCATTTTTCATATGTGAAATATTTTTTCTATACGAGATAATGACTCTTTAGGGCATCTTCATTGGGAGGTTCTCAATATAAGTTTCTCAATATATGTATAGGTGTAAGTATATAAAAATATTATTAAATAATTATGGTTTCTCATCTTTTTGAGATACCCATCTTTATTTACATATGTATAATGAGAAACTTATGTTGAGATACTCCCAATAGAAATGACCTTAATTATTAAGTTCATGTTGGGTTGGACAAGATTGACATAACCTATTTATGATGCAAATCTAATTGGACTTTGATATCATATTATAATTGAATTAACATTAAATAGATTGACACATAATTCATATATTAGTAGTTTGTTCCTTCATATTAATTTATAATGTGAGATATCTTTCAAAATGTTGCAATACTGATTATTCAAGAAATTATTAAAAGGTTGCAATACTGATTATGACTTCTATTTTAGTGATAAGTACTAGTTTTAGTGATAAGTGAGCGAGTAAACTGATTTATGACACTTATGCTAATATTCATCTTCTAATCTTCTAGTCACACTTAGATAATTTGGTTTTGGGTTATAAATTAATGATTAATAAATAACTTGGGAAATAGCAACAAGGAAATTTGAAAATTGTTACAAAACACACGTTTGAGAAATATTATAATACTCCCTCCGTTCCATAATATAAGATGGTTTGATTAAAAACGCGCATATTAATAAATTGTATTTTTTTATTTATAATATCTTATTTATTATACATTATAAACATTTGACCAATCAATAAAAAGCTGGTATTTTATTATTGGATGTGGACTATTTAATATGTTTAAATTTTGCATAAAAATACTATAACATCTTATATTTTGGAATATAATTTTTTAAAACATCTTATATTATGGAACGGAGGAAGCATCTTTTATTTATAACCGAACATACAAAATAAATAATAAAAGTTAATAGTTTACTCTAAAATAGTTTCACTAAATTCATGATAGTATTTAGTAGCCATAACAAAAAATAATTACAATTATTATTATTATTAATTAGGGGTATAAAAGAGCTAATAATATTAGAGATATATCAACGTCTTTGAACAATCACGTACAAAGAGTAGCCAATGATAATTCGAAAACTCACCTCTTACTTTTTCTCATGCTCCAATCGAAAATCACATCACAAAAACTATATTTAATTTTTATAAATTTATTAAAAGATAACACACTTTGGTCCTGATGGGACATAGCCACAAAAAGAAATGCATATTTCTAAAAAAGTTAAATTTAACTGTGTAAACAATAATATATCGTCCCTACTGTTCTTACCTCTTTTAACCTCTTTTCCTCTTTTAGGTTAATTCTATTTTTCGTTACTCTTTATATAGGTTATGAAATTATGAATTATTTGACAAGATAATAAATATTATTTTTAAAATTTTTTAAATGTGCCTCCAAGAAATGACAGATTCCTTTATTGTCCAGAAACCTACTCCTCTCATTTTCTTTTGTATCTAACTATTATTCTTATGGTTTCAGTTTTGTTTCATTTTTTCTCCCATTGGTTTTTCACACATATATATATATATATATATATATATATATTATTTAACTTTTGATATTTGAACGGTAAAATAGCTCAATTATGCAAGTTCCGACGATCGAAATTTGCGGATTTTGCATTCTAAAATTTCGAGTTTCGATAGTCGAAATTTGCAGGGTTTGCTTCTGAAATTTTGAACTCCCACGGTCGTAATTTGCGGGTTTATTTTGTTGTTTTTTTTAATAGTTGTGTATTCTATTATTATATAAAAAATAAAGACGACAACAAATAGCTCAAAATCTACTAATAAAAAAAATTGTATTCATACAAATGACTATGATCTAATGACTGCACGAAAAATATGAAAGGCGATTCTTAGTGTTTCTATGGATAATTTTACTGAATACTCCCTCTATTTTTAATTAAAAGATGTTTTAGATTTTTTTTTTCCTTGTTTTAAATTAGAAGATGTTTTATTTTTTCAATGCAAATTTTTTATTAAATGAAAAAAGTTAGTGGAAAACAATAAATTTATTGAGTTTTTATTGGTTTAAAGTTGTGGAAAATTGATTTGAGAGAACATTATTATATTTAAAGTGACAATTTATTATTATTTTTTTTTAATGTGTGTGAAAACTCTAAAAAACATTTTATAATAAAATTCAGATGGAGTTTGTTAATTGTATTGAATGGCTGTACTAACTAGGTTAAATGATAAATATAAGTATAGATCAATCTTTTTATCCACCAATGACCAAACCAAAACAAATCATGAATTTAGACAAATCATTATGAGTTGCTTAACTTTCTGCAAACGCGTGATTTGGGGGAGAGAATTGTATTCAATCAATAAAACTCAATCCCTACATTTCCACATGTACCAATTAGCTGCATTTCCAAATTAATCCACTTCAAATTTCTCTATCCATTAATAATCTAGCATCATTCATTGGTAAATAACACTTTTTGTTTGTTTTAAGTACTATTGTTTAAGAGCATCTCCAATAGAGAAACTCTTTAAAAGTTTTTTAATAAAAAATAATATTATTTTAAGAGTTTTAAGAAATTTCTTGAATAGTGCAAGAAACTCAAGAGTAAAAAATGTGTGAATAGTGCAAGAGTCAACTCTTATATAAGAGTTTTAAGAAATTTCTCTCTCCAAATTTCTTAACATTTTATTATATTTTATTGTTAAGAAACCTTGTTGGAGATGGTCTAAGGTTATTTTGTACGGATTAAGAAATTTATATTTTTCATAAAATTAGCAATAAATTTTATAATTTAACCAATCAAAAAATTATTGCAATTATTTAATTAACCAAAAAAATCAAACACATAATATTTTTTTTCTTTTTGAAAATTAAAAAACAGTTAATTTGAAGAAAAAAACTCTAAAAACACACTTAAAACAAAATAAAGAATATAAAATACACATAAATTTACAAAAAAATATGATAATTTAGTATTTTGATAGCCAATTAGCCAAGTAGAACTATTGTTTATATTTTTACTTTATTTAAACGATTAATGAACTGTGATTTAAAATTAAAAAATGTAAAAGAAAAAAAAAAAGGTAATTGTGATTAAAATTAAAATGTCGGATAAAGTGGGTTAATAAAAACAACCTAATTGGAGGATTATTTAAGATATGGCCATTGGGGAAAGAGTTTGCACTTCCCACTTGAGGTACCGACACATGTCGGGCACGTGGGGTCTGCCCAGATTTAACTCCTATGTGGAGGGGACCACAGAGCGTGCTGTGCACCGCTCTTTGTTGGATTCCGCCACGTGTCTCTATCCCAGTCTCTGTTTCTAGTTTTACAATCAACGGCTACTATTTGTTGGGCCCAATCTAATGGTTTAGGGCCCAACATGTCTTATTAGTTATTACTAGTTCTTGTAGAAAATCAGACCAAAGTTAAATATAACAAACACATTTCATGACAATAAAATTCTCTAGAGTTTGTGAGAATATAACATTACAGAATCATGTAGGGACACATTTCTACAGAACATGATACATCTCTTTTCATTGCCAAAATAATTTACACTCACTGCTAAAATTGTTACAAAAGGAAGCTTGACTTTACTTATCATCAAGAATCCAACAGAGACACCATTGCAGCTGCAGAATCAGGTCCATTATTGTTTACACTTGGTATTACAACTTCAGGTGACACTTGTTTCACAAACTCTTTTAGCTCTGTGAAGCTACTATGCTCACTATAAGGAACCTCGTACCTAATAACATTACATATAAATGGTTCATGATCTTAAGCTCAAGATCTCACAGTACTAGAAGATATGGAGATTAGAATTTACCTTATTATTGTACCTTGTTGTAATCTTCTTCCTGGTGACTTCTTTTTGGACTTACAAGAGGTCCAACCAGTAGGAGAGAATGCGACAATTAGGCTAAATCGATTCTGCACGAAAGAAAAATCGACTAAGAAAGAGTTTTGGTTTGATAGCAATCGAATAGATGTGTTTTCTTACTGTGTATCGGTTAGCTATATGCTTTAGTCGTTTAAAACTAGCAAGTGTCCATAAAGGCACAACGTGAATGTGACTCTCTTCTTCTTTTACTGTAAACCATTGCATATCTTCCTTTGTGAATCCTAAGCATTCAAGGAGTTTTAGTTTTGAAGGATTGATGTAGATCTTTTCACGTAGCACACGCGCAACTTCCAAGAACAGCCTTTCCTTTCCTTTCAAAAGAGAAGAGATGGAAGAGTTTAGATTACACGAATAAGCCAGACTCGATAACTAACTGTATCATTGCGTATTACCGATGGTGTAACTTCCTATTAAGAAAAGAGTCTTGGGATTAAAAGCTTCTGCTTGAATAGCCTCAATAACAAACTGTATCACTGCATCTTGCTTTGGAAAGTCATACTGCAACAAATGATGGGGATTTGTATTAATCACTGAAGTGAAAAACTTGAGGTTTGTTTGATGCTACAATGTACTGATGTAATGACGAACCTGGGGGTTGCAGTATGTAGTATCTAGGATAAGAGAGTTGATTCGCAAACCAAGTAACCAGTTTGACATATCTTCACTATAGCGGAAGTCACCCGTATGGAGAACAGCCTGTACATATTAAGAGAGTCCATGGACAATTATACAGTGAATCGGAAGTCAAACGTGCGCTGATGAATGTATATGGGAAATGTCAACGCACCTTACCATTGGCTGGTTCAAAGAGTATCATGATGGATCCAGGGCAGTGGTTTGCATCAAAGCATGTTATATCAATGCCAGCGATATTAACCTTTTGGCCAAGGTGCAAGACGTGTAGTCTCTCCCAAGGGATTCCAATCTTCATATTTACAAGCTTTGCGGTAATTAAAGAACAGTATATCTTCCCATGACTAAATGATTTTGTCAAACCTTGATAATCTGTAAGTAAATATCCATAAACTTAAACCATTGATTCCAGTATATACAGGCTTTTTCAGTCTAGTACAGATTTATAATTAGCTAAATACCAGAGTACTTACGGTCAAGGTGAAAGTGTGTAAGAAACCAATGGCAACAGTCCCGTATGAGGTACTTGAATGCGTCCTGCATATATATAACACCAGAAAGTCACCAAACGTAGGTTTCAGGACTCAGCAGGAAGATTGAAGTCTAACTACATGTGCATTGTTGCTATATACATAACAAGGTTGCATTTGTAAGACAAAAACCATACACAGGCTTGTTATGAAGAATTACCACTCGAAAAGGTGTCCCAGGAACGCAATTCCACTGCGGAATGACTTTAGATTTTCCACTGTTGCCATTTCTTCTCACAGCACGTCTACAGCCTGAAGCTGATGGACTATTTTCTACAACAGATTCTTTAGGAGACTTTCGCATCTTTGCGCCCTCAGTAGCCTGACCAGGGAAAAATTCTGTAATCAACTTGTTTGCAGTTGGCTTTTTGGGCTCACTTGCCTTAAAATTGGTTGACTTGTCCCTTTGTCTCTCTGCAACATGGCTATTTGTACAAAGAGACTGTGCCTGCGCTTCAGCCGGGTCCCTAAGTTTGCTAAGTGCATTCACAATCTTCTTTCTAGGACCAAGTGATGTGATGCCTATACTCAAGAGATCCTGTAGAAACACAACCTTGTCAATTCTCAACCCCGTTTGTTTGTGTGAAAAACTGAACTATGTATACTAGATCAATCTTTTGTTTCATAAAAGTTATGATATTCCATTACCTCCTCTGTGAGTGACTGAAGAGTATCCCAGTCAATCTCTTCACGAATAAAAACATCTTCATATTTAGTTAAACCAAGATCCCTTAGCCATTTAAGTACTGGAGAGAGATCAGTAGCTAGCTGAGGAAGCTGAACTGGATCATCAACACATTCTTCAACAAAAGAAGATGAATTCTCGCATATCCTCGGTGATTCCTACAATCAAATTTTCAAGTTAGCTGTTATGAAACTTTTAATTTTAGTTCCACGTACAGTTTTCTAAGTGTTCCTGTATTCCAGTAAAACTGAACCTAATAGCTTATTCCCTAGACTAATGGCCATTACAATACTAACAAAAAACTCTTAAAAGTTATATAACCAACAAAATCTATTAGCACAACTATGAGAATCAACAAAGTGATCAAGAACAAGTAAGCTTACTTGCTTAGGAGCCTGGTTATCTGAACTATCAAGGCAATTATTGCTATGAACTTGTCGCTGTTCCTCACTCAAATCTGAAATGTCCATTGAACACAATGGGCACTGAATCTTATCATCCTTGCTTACACTACACTCTCCAATGTTATCCTCAGAACAAAGCTTAATCAACAAGTCAAGCTCAGAGTCAGACTCAACAAAGGCTTCATCCTCATGGACTCCAATTCCACCATCAAACCCTAAATGAATTCTCGATTTTGATAACCTAGCTTCCATCGAATTACACAAATAACCCTCACGATTCGCCTTAAAACACTCATCCCTCTCCTCTTTCTCAACTAAAACTTTATCCTCTTTTGTTTCCACCACGAGAGAACTAATTGGACAACTGAAATCTCCTACCTCACAATCAACACTCGACGGAATACAATCTAAGCTACAAACTGGAGTAGAAGACGAGGAGAAGACATTCGAGTAACTTCCAGATGAAAACTCTGTGCAGGAGCTAGATTCCGGAGCCGGAGGTACATTTTCCTTCCCTGGATAAAGGCTGAGTCTAGGCTTTTTATTAGGAGGACGATGAGAGATGTTAAAGTTGGCATGTCGAAGAGGTTTACGAATCGAAAGCTGAGAGGAAGGAGGGATCTGGAAGTCGTCATCATCATCTCCGTCGGAGTTCTTCATAAGTTCCGGTGAGGCGAAAGTGATAAGAGCTTCTTCTTCGCTTGAAATGTTTATACAGAAGAGAGAGAGAGAGACTTCAAAAGTCGAACTGAAGCGTTGCGACTTGCGAGTAGTGAGGAATAACTAATTTTGGAAATTTAATAATGTTGGGACTTCGCGAATTAATATAAGGTCCACTATCTATAGCCCAATAATGAATTTATAATGGGCTTTACTTAATGGCCCAATTATTTTAACGTTTTTTTTTTTTTGTCACCTAACTATTTTAACGTTTAAGAAGCTCTCATTACGTTTTTGCGATCCCAATGTTGAACAAATTTTGTTTCGTCGGGTTTTAATGGCATATGTAAAGAGCAAAATACCAAAATAGGAATCTCAAATTAAGCCACGTGAACCGGAAAAGTTCTTCGGTTAAAGGATTAAGTTTGTTCGTACCGGTGGACCCCACCACCTATGCATGAAAACTCACGTGCACTCTCATAACACAATCAATCAATTTAATTAATTTAATCATAATGGATACAAAATATTAACAACTAATATAAATGTTTGATAAAAATCAAGTGGTGTAATGCTTTTAAGTTTAAAACCAAAAAGTTTAATAAAATAGATAAGAGAAAATACTATTTATAGAGATGGTACGGATCCAGATATCCAAAATTTTTGAAAATATTCAGATCCGAAGCCAAGATTAAAAAAAATTGTTTTTGTTTTAAAAATCTGTTTATGAAAATATAAAACTAATAATAAATTATATTTAAATTTAGTTTTGAAAGAAATAAAAATTCACATGTTTTAAAATAATACAAATAAAAATATTTAAAAATATTTTAATTAAAATAACATAATATATATTTTAAAATATATAGGTTCGGATCCGAATATCCGCACCTTACAATTTTAATATTCGAATAGATGTTTTTCGGATATCCTAATTTTTGGAGCGGATTCCGAATCGGATCTTGGATTTCGTATAATAATCCGTAACTATTTATAAAATTTAGATTATTATCCAAAATTTAATGTGAAAAAGTAATTTAATATTTAAATAAATTTGGGAAAAGAAATAAATAAATATGGATTCACACGTTTTTAGCTCTTAAATTTATTAAACTTACTCTCGAACCACTTCATATCAAAATTCACTCGTCACACATTTGCTTTCTACTCTAATCGTTGTGTATATATATAAATACCATATACACATTTTGATTTCTAAAAATTTCATCCATTGATTCTCTTGTTTTTTTAAAAAAGATGAATTTATTTACAAGAGTTTCTTCAAGAACTAAGAAGTCAAATCTTACTTACTTGACCTTAGTCGCCTTCCTATGTCTCGGAAGCTACATTCTCGGCTTCTGGCTAAGCTCGCCGTCAAACTCACGCGCCGCCGTCAATCTTTCAAACGCTTCACCGTGCGATAAATTCTCAAGAACTGATTCTACAAAAGATCTCGATTTCAACTCGCATCATAAACCTCATGATCCACCTCCGATAACAGAAACCGTCGCGATTTTTCCAAATTGCGGCGGCGAACTAAGCGAGTACACACCGTGTGAAGATGTGAAACGATCTTTAAAATTCTCAAGAGAAAGATTAGAGTATAGGCAAAGGCATTGTCCAGAGAGAGAAGAGATTTTGAAATGTAGAATTCCGGCACCGTACGGTTACAAAACGCCGTTCCGATGGCCGGAAAGTCGTGACGTGGCTTGGTTTGCTAATGTGCCTCATACGGAGCTTACGGTTGAGAAAAAAGATCAGAATTGGGTCCGGTACGAGGATAACCGGTTTTGGTTTCCTGGTGGTGGTACGATGTTTCCACGTGGCGCTGATGCGTACATTGATGATATCGGACGGTTGATAGATCTTAGCGATGGTTCTATTCGTACTGCTATTGATACCGGTTGTGGGGTACGTACCGTTCTCTTCTCTCTGATTATACCGAACCATCCGGTTCGATTTTTTTTATTTGCATCTCTTAAACATTAAAATTCAAGAATCAAGAATTTAATCTTAGTTTGATTAGAATTTTGCTTCTCTCAAGAATCAAGAATTCAATCTAATAATTTTAATTTCATATTTTGGAAAAAAAAAAAATATATATATATATATATATATATATAATATATATTTTGTTATTCTCAAAAATGCCACAAAAAATTATGTATATTTCAAAATATTACACATTTTCAAAAGTTTCAAAAATACTACAAAGTGTTTTTTTTTTCAAAAATAACACAAATTTTGAAAAAAATTAAAACTTCAAATTGTAACTTTAAACCTCCAAAATTAAACCATAAATTCTATTTAATAAACTAAAACACAAAATTTTAAACCTTTAAAATTTATTTTTTATGTTTGTGGTATTTTGTAACATTTAGGAATGTGTGGTAGTTTTTAAAATTTTGAGAGTGTATGGTATTTTTCTGAATTTAAACTTCTTTTAACGGTATTCTAAGAAATTCCTCTTATTTTTTCCTTAACATTGACTAATATAAAATTGATAGAGTATTTAATGTGAAAAATTAATTAATTTTTGGATTTATGCATTAACATTTTTTGTTATTTTAGCATTTTTAGTTTATGAATGTGACCCATTAGTCTAAACTCACCTAATCTTCTTATGTAACTGTTGACCTATTTATTATCTAACTTTAAAATTAATTGATATAAGTCAAATTAAGAACTGTAAAATTTGTTTTATTTGTTTTTATCTTTTATTGGCAGATGTAGTTAATGGTCATTGAATTCAAATGATACCAACTAACATTAATGATTTTATAATTTTTACTATAAATTTTATTAAATTTGATTAAATACTTAGTTAAAATTAGAGTTTGACATCAATCAATATACGTAAAAACTTTCAAACGATCCCATTAATTTAGTTTTTTTTATTATGACTTCAATAAAAATAATTTATAGATTCGTCATTGCTTAACAATGAAATTGTTTTTTGTCTTAAAGGTAGCTAGCTTTGGTGCATATCTATTATCAAGAAACATCATAACGATGTCGTTTGCACCAAGAGACACACACGAGGCTCAAGTACAGTTCGCATTAGAGCGTGGTGTGCCTGCAATGATCGGAATCATGGCTACAATTCGCTTACCTTACCCTTCTCGAGCCTTTGACTTAGCTCATTGTTCTCGTTGTCTTATCCCTTGGGGCCAAAACGGTAAACCCTAAACAAATAACGAAACTACTCTTTCATTAGTTTATTTATATATAACACTTTAGGTTATGTTCAGAAACGGTTTTGAGGCTAAGTACGAGCCTTGGGGCCAAAACGGTTTTTACTCTAAACCCTAAACGACAATGAAACTATCCTTTTATGAATATATATATATATATAACATTTTAGGTTATGTTCAGGGACGTTTTTGAGGCAAAACACGAACTTACAACTTACAGTTCATTATATATTTTTAAAATTTTACTTTAAAGAACCGACTCATTTTCAAGATTTTATTTTAAGAACCGATCCATGTTTTTTATTTTATAGTGCGGTTTTGAAAGTTTCAGGACCGGTTTTGTTTATGTTGCAGATGGAGTTTACTTGATGGAAGTAGATAGGGTTTTAAGACCAGGAGGCTATTGGATATTATCTGGACCACCGATTAATTGGCAAAACCGATGGCAAGGATGGCAAAGAACGATGGATGATTTAGAATCAGAGCAGAAACAAATCGAACTAGTTGCAAGAAGCTTGTGTTGGAAGAAAGTTGTTCAAAGAGATGATCTTGCTATTTGGCAAAAGCCTTTTAATCATATTCATTGCAAGAAAACAAAACGTGGTTTAAAGAATCATCCGAAGTTTTGTCGTCATGATCAAGATCCTGATATGGCTTGGTATATATATATACTTAAATTAGGTTTTACTTGATATCCAAGTTTTCTTTTATTTTGATTTTATGATTATTTTAGGTATACGAAGATGGATTCTTGTTTAACGCCATTACCTGAAGTTGATGAATCAGAGGATCTAAAGACGGTGGCTGGAGGTAAGGTTGAGAAGTGGCCGGTTAGGTTAAACGCGGTTCCTCCGAGAATTAACGGTGGTGAAATTACACCAGAAGATTTCTTGGAAGACACGAAACGATGGAAACAGAGAGTTTCTTATTACAAGAATTTAGATTACCGGTTAAGTGAAACCGGAAGTTACAGAAATTTACTCGACATGAATGCTTACCTCGGTGGATTCGCGGCGGCTCTAGTTGATGATCCGGTTTGGGTCATGAACGTTGTCCCTGTGGAAGCTAAACTCAATACTCTTGGTGTTATTTACGAGCGTGGTTTAATCGGAACGTATCAAAACTGGTAAGCTTAACTAAACCGAACCAAAATTAAACTAAACCGGATTTGATTTTCGTTAGGTAATAGTAGGGGTGGGCATTCGGTTTTCGGTTCGGATAATTCGGATTTCGGATTTTTCGGTTAGGGGCATATAGGATCCGTTCGGGTTATTTAAAAATTCGGTTCGGATCGGTTTTTTCATTTTTATTAGGACCCGAAATAGAACCGAAAATTCAAAATATCCGTAAAAAATCCAAATTATCCGAACAATCTAGCTAAAATCCAAGTTATTCGAATAAAAAACTCGAGATATCGGACGAAAACCCATAAATATCCGAGTTACTTTACTAAAAATCTACTATTTCTACCTAAAATTCTAATTATCCGGTCACAATTACATATATAGTCATATATATATACGGGTTTTTTGGCTATACTTTCGGGTTTCGGGTTGAGATCTATATGAGGAAATGTTCGGGTTATTTGGAAGAATGTTTCGGTTTTTTCGGTTCGGTATTCGAGTTTCGGTTTATATGCCCAGCCTTAGGTAATAGTTTAATCGGGTTTTTGATTAGGTGTGAAGCGATGTCAACGTACCCAAGAACGTATGATTTAATCCATGGAGAGTCGATTTTCACAATGTACAAAGGAAAATGTGAACCGGAAGATATATTGTTGGAGATGGACCGGATTCTTAGACCGGGTGGTGGAGTGATTTTAAGAGATGATGTGGATGTTTTGATTAGGGTTAAGGAAATAACCAAAAGGTTAAAATGGGAAGGTAGAATTGCTGATCATGAGAAAAGTTCTCACGAGAGAGAGAAGATTTACTATGCGACTAAACAACATTGGACTCATCATGAAGATCAAAACACAACTAGTGTTCTATAATGATATACTCGAGTCCTTTTTGTTTTGGTTTTAGTTGTTAAACAATAATAAACTCTCAATGAATTTTTGAATAGTTAATTCCATGAAATATTGCCTATCATCACTAGACTTATATATATACAAAAATATATAACTATATAGTCTATTTCTGCTTGCTTTCTCTCATTTTATACTTTTTTTTTAAACGGCAAATTTATATATTACTGAATGTCATTGTGTACCGGTAATAGTAATGAAAAATGATTAGAGTGCCTAGTTTCTGACTCGTTGACATAATTAAGTGCAAATTTGGATAAATAATTTGCACATCCGTTGGCTTTTCGGGATCGTACTTGTTGGGCGTGTGACGCCTAACTAACGGTTGGGCGTCGGACTGTAAAAATAGTAGTGGTACAAAATCATTGTGAGGATTATGTGGAAATGATCTAGAGAAGATATAAGGGGATTGTGAGTAATTATGTGCATTGATGATAAGGAATGGATGAGTTCCAAGTATCTGAAATGCAGAAATGGTTTAAATCGATGAGATAGATGATGAAGAATTACTCTTTATGATTTTCAAGAGTAGTGTAAGGAAGGTTCTACTCTTACATGTGGGAATGTTTATGGATTTGGGTCCAAGAATGATCAACAAAAGAAAAGAAGAGATTTACTTTGGATGAGGAATGTGATCACGAGAAAGGGATAAAAAGAAGATGTTGTTAAGGTATATATATTTATAAATTAACAAGGAATGATGTATACTAGATATGTATACAAATGGAGTTGGAATCACAATGATATATACAACAACTAACGTAAAGTATAGCAGAGATATATTAGAGGAATTCATGGAGGTAGTATTTGATAACATATATGAGTTGAGGTTTTCTGGAGGTATCTGCGACAAACCCAAAGAATAATGGGCCAAATCGTTGATGGTTGTGGATAGAGTACATGTCAATGAGGCCATAGACACAAAAGGTGAGGTCGTCGGAGTTCTAATATGCTCACGGCGTTCGTTTCTTCTTTCGCAAGAAAACAGATAAGTTATGTTTTATATATTTGTATTCTTTAAACTGCTCTAAGTTAGGTACTTTGAGATAAGGTTTGGAGGGTCAAAACATGTCTGATCATTATGAAATTTTGTGGTGACATTCATGAAAATACAAAGTTTATATTCAACGGTAGGATTAAGAATTGGACGGTTGGAATTGGAGATATGTTGAGGTTTTCGGACTGTTCTAGCATGGTTAACTGCAGTTTCATATTTGATTGTTTTTGTGGTAAACAATGTTTGGACGGTCTAAAGAGATCGGATAGGGTTGATATTTTACAGAGACACTTTAGACTCACTGTTGTAGGTTATGGAAAAAAGGGATCAGAGTCGGAGAACATAAAACATGTAAAGTCATGTTACTATAAATGGTGCGATGAAATGGTATATTGGAATTGTAATTGGTTGGATCGCACGAGGTGTGAATCCGGTACTGATAAGGCTGAAGGACCAATAATCCGATCCATCTCTCTTTGTTATTTGGTTACGTGGGAATAGTTGGTTGTGTAACTAAATAACAAGGAGAGGTGGTGATGATAGTAAATCGAGATTGTTGAAGAATGGAGCTTGGTCGGAAGGTGGACATCATAGTAAGTCCAACTTGCTCTTATTCTAAGGTAAGTATTAAGCTAATTCTACTTTTATTACATATGTCATTTAATTGGTGAAAGTAAGAATTAGTATGTCATGTTGTTAGTATGAGTATATGGAAAGAAACAACTGTAGTTTGGTTAAATAAAAAATATAGAACCTCGAGGAGGTTCGGTTAAGGATGACCGGGTTTGAAATTTCCGTCTCGGTTTAAGAAAAACTGGGTCAGGGTGTTTCAGTTTCACTCTTAATATATGTATTTGCTCAACTCTTTTGGCGGAAGTATGGAGAGCTTATTATGGTCTTTGATGGCTTGGGATAAGGGTTTCAGGAGAGTTCTTCTTGAGATGGACTCTAAATTGGGGTGGAGTTATTATCGACAGGGATTAATGATACTCATCTGCTATCCTTCCTGGTACGTTTGTGTCATGGTTTACTATCGAATAACTATGTGGTCAAGGTGGTTCATGTATTTAGAGAAACGAATCAAGTGGCTGATGGGATAACGAGTTTAGCCTTTTCTCATTTTGTAGATTTTCGTTTTTCTCTTCTATTCCTAGTCAAATTCATTAGTTTTATGTCGATAATTTGTCAAGAAATACGTTTTCACGCTCTATTAGGGATATTGATTAATTATTTCATTCTTTATTTTTAATAATTTACCAAAAAAACATATTTTTGTATTAATGAAAGACAATTAGTGACAAAAAAAAAAAAAACAAATTATGTTGCAAATTTAACTTTGTTAAGGATACATAAACACAAAGTGACAAATAATGGGTCAAAAAAGAATGGTCAAAGGAACAGTCAAAATAAATTAAACCGGATAATCCGCGCATGAGTCGAGTCGATCTAGATTCCAACAATCCCTCTTCTCCGTAAAACTTATCCATGCTTGAGGTTATTTTCGTCATTAACCTTTGCTGGTCAACAATCTAAGTTTGACTTTCTGAACCAAGAATTATTGATTGGTCATTCCATTGTAAACGAAGAACCCTTCTTTTTATCCGCCGCAGATAAATCATATATAGTGAAAGTAGAGAGAGAAAAAATTTGTAATCTTTATAATTTGTTTCTGGGTTTTTTTTTGAACAGAGAAAGAGAGGGAAAGAGAATAAAAAGAAAAGCTTTTTTAGCCTCTCTCTCTCTCTATCTCTGTTTTTCCAGGAAAATCTCATTTTTTCTCGGGAAAATTCACGATGTGGGGAACGATGAATATGATGCGTAGGTTAAAGAGTATTGTTGCTTCTGGACGAAGCTCTGTTTCTTCTGATAATGTAAACATTTCTTTTCATTGAAGCTCACTGAAATTTCTGGGTTAATTTGATCGATTTAAAAGTTTGAGACTTTTTTGAAAAAAAATCAGATTCGTGGAGAAATTACAGCTTCAGAAACAACTAAAAAGTCTGAAAGATCTGAGGATACAAGAGAAACTATTGCAATCAGAGTGATTTCAGACAATAACAACAGAGATGATAAGGTTTTATAAGTTTGAAATCTCTCTTTTTTTTATATAACTGTTCTATGTTTTGTTAATCTTAAAGTTGATTATGTTTTTGGAATTTTCTATAGGATACAGAAGTTGATATTATCAATTGCAATAAAACAGAATCAGGACAGATTATTACAACTACAAGAAAATGTCTAAATGATGAAAAAGATAAGGTTTGATTAGTTTTCCTTTGTGTCATATATTTAACATTTTGTTAATGATTTGAAAAACTAGGGGATGCGCATTCGGTTTTCGGTTTTTTTTTTTCCGAATTGAACCACACAAAAGTTCGATTCGATTCGGCATTCGGTTTTTTTGGTTGGGTTTTTCGTTTTTGAAGTTTGGTTTTTTCGGTTCAAGAATCTTAAATTCAGTTAAATTTTCGGGTTTTTTCGGTTTGTTCGGTTAATTTTAGCAAGTTCGGTTCAGTTAATTTAGTAAAAGAAAAATTGTTGCCAAACCGAACTGAACTGAAAACCAAACTAAAATAGAAAATGTACCAAATAAATCGAACTGAACTAACCAATCTAAATTCGGTTCGGTTTAAATGCCCACCCGTATGAAAAACTAATGATGTTTTTTAATTTTCAGACAATCTCCTATAGAGCTGAGAAAATTATAGGAACAGGTTCATTTGGTGTTGTATTTGAAGCAAAGTGTATGGAGACAGATGAACAAGTAGCTATAAAGAAAGTATTACAAGACAAAAGATACAAAAACAGAGAACTTCAAATAATGAGAATGCTTGAACATCCTAATGTTGTTGAGCTTAAACATTCTTTCTTCTCAAGAACAATTAATAAAACTGAAGAAGAATTATATCTTAATCTTGTTTTGGAATATGTACCTGAAACTATATACCATGCTTCAAAACATTACACTAAGATGAATCTTCATATGCCTTTGATTTATGTTCAGCTTTACACTTATCAGGTTACAACAACGAAAAACTCTAAATTTCTTGAATTTTCTCTCTTTTGTTTTATGAAGTTATCTTTGATTTTGATTACATTTTGTGGTTGTTTTGATTAGATTTGTCGCGCTATGAATTATCTACATCGAACTGTAGGAGTTTGCCATCGTGACATTAAGCCTCAAAATATCTTGGTAAGTGTTTAAATTTGGGTGAGCATTCGGTTTATTCAGTTTTTTAGGTTTTTTTTTACCAAATTGAACCGCACAAAAGTTCGGTTTGGCACTCGGTTTGTTTGGTTCGGTTTTTCGTTTTTGAAGTTCGGTTTTTTCGGTTCGAAAATCTTAATTTCGGCTAAATTTTTGGTTAATTTCGGTTTGTTCGGTTAATTTTAGCAAGTTCGGTTTGGTTTTTCGTTTTTGGAGTCCAGTTTTTTCAGTTCGAAATCTTAATTTCAGTTAAAGTTTTTGGTTAATGTCCGTTTGTTAGGTTAATTTTAGCAAGTTTGGTTCGGTTCGGATAATTTAGTTTTTTTAAAAAATTTATGCTGCTTAACCGAACCGAAAAACAAACTAAAATTAGAAAAAATCGCCGAATTAAACCGAAAAAACCGAACCGGACCAAATTTAAATGCGCACCACTAGTTTGAAAATTAGTATAGTGTAAAGTTTCATAATAGCTTTTGTTTTGTCTTCAATCATTTAAATTTGGTTATGTTGTGTTAGGTTAATAACATTACACATGAGCTAAAGATATGTGATTTTGGAAGTGCTAAAATGTTGGTAAGTATTTTTGATTTCACTGTGTGTTATTGAAGGCAAATCTTTAGACTTCACTGTTTGATTAGTGACTTATCTTCTTGGTCTTTCAGGTTCCAGGAGAGCCTAATATATCATATATATGTTCAAGATATTACCGAGCACCTGAACTTATATTTGGAGCAACTGAGTATACATCTTCAATTGATATGTGGTCTGTTGGTTGTGTAATGGCTGAACTTCTTCTTGGAAAGGTGAAACAAAGTTAAAACTTTAAAATACTTTTGTAACCTGTCTTAATGTATTTCATTGTTTTATAGCCTATTTTTCCTGGAGAGAGCAGTGTTGATCAATTGGTAGAGATCATTAAGGTAATGTTGTTTTTACGGCTGGGCATTTAAACCGAACCGAACCGAATTTAGTTTGGTTAATTCAGTTATTTCGGGTTTTTTTGGCGGTTTGTTAAATTTAGTTCGGTTTTCGGTTCGGTTTGGTTCGGCAAACATTTGTTTTTTTATTTAATTAACCGAACCGACCTGAACCGTACTTGCTAAAATTAACCGTACAAACTGAATATAGCTGAATAAACCAGGGAAAAACCGAAAATTAACAAAAATTTAATCGAAATTAAGATTTTTAAACCAAAAAAACCGAAACTTCAAAAACGAAAACCGAACCAAACTTTTGTTCGGCTCAATTTGGCAAAAAAACCTAAAAGACCGAAAACCGAATAAACCAAATGCCAACCCCTTTACCCCTTGTTTTGGTTTGGTTTTTTATTATACATTATCTTAGAGATGGTTCTTGTCTTTGAATCTTTTTGTATATTATTAGATTTTGGGGACACCAACAAGAGAGGAGATAAAGAATATGAATCCTCGTTACAATGAATTTAAGTTTCCACATGTTAAAGCTCAACCATTTCACAAGGTATGAATACTTCAAGAAACCTTACTTGTAGTCACTTTTTAGTCTCTAATGTTTAATCCAAATTCTTGTGGTTTTTAGTTATTCCGTAGAGAGGTAACTCTAGAAGCTATGGATCTTGTTGCAAGGCTTCTCCAATATTCACCAAATCTAAGATGCACTGCGGTTAGATTCGACACATTTTATTTTTAACTGATTTTTTTGAGCAGAATCGGTTATGAGATTTTAAAGATTACAATCTAAAATGAAAAGAATAGGCTGACTCTTAAACTAAAGTTTTTAAAATGCACCGGTTTTAAACTAAAATAGACCGCAAACTCGTATTTGGTATGTTTGGCCTCAAGATCGGTTTGTTCTTGAGATATGTATTAGAATTGTAATAATTGTTTACTTACTCTAATTTTCAGCTTGAAGCATGTGCACATCCATTTTTCGATGATTTAAGAAACCCAAGAGCTTGTTTACCAAACGGAAGAGCATTGCCTAACTTATTCGATTTCACAGCACAAGGTTCGCAAAAAATTGATGTATACTTTGCCAAACTAAGATCAGAACCGAACTTGAGATTTTAAAGTCAGCAATATAAAATGAAAAACATTGACCGATTTTCAAAATAAAACTTTAAAAATGAGCCGGTTCTTAATATAAAGTTTTTGAAAATATAAAATGGGGCGCAAACTACTTAGCCTCGAGACCGATCCTAACCAATATATGTGTAAACTGTTGTTCTGTTTTGTTGATGTTTTTATGTTTGGTTTTTTTGCAGAATTGAGTGGTTCATCTGTTGAATTACGCCAACGTTTGATCCCAGAGCATGCCAGGAATTGAATTTTAAACATTTTTAGGCTGAGGAAGAAAAGTTTTGGATGGTTTTAATAGCTTTATACTTTGAAGCTATATAAAAAGAAAAGTTGGGTCTGTGTTTTGAAATATGGAGGTTGTAGTTTTTTAAGTCCACAAGCTGGAAAATTTTGTTGTGAAAAATTCTTCTTCTGTATAGCATTATTTTTTTTATTGGCTGCTATAAAAAGTAAATTCTGACCTTATTAAACATAATTATAATTAAATTTTCCATTGTTACACACAACAATGTAAATTTATTGGGACTTATTCAGTTTGTAATTTGGGCAAACTCTATGACAAATATATATACATGTATTTATAATAATTTCTTAGATATTTATTTATATATAAAAAAAATGTAAAAGAAGCTCAGATGCGCACCAAATCTCGTTTGTAAATCAGACGATTGTGATGAAACCCAATTTCATCAATAAATGCTATTTCCTCACAGCTTCGCAGATCGAACATGGCTCTTACCAAGTACTAGATGATCTCCAACCACTAGACGAGTGGTTGTTTCTGTCAACTGCGTACAATAAAAGTATATAAAGTTAAATATTGTAGTTGTTATGAGAAAAGTATAAAAATTTTAAAAACGAACGTCTTCAAAAAATATAATTTTACAATTTTTTTTTTATGAACCAAAAGCCAAATTGGCTAAGGTTTGAGTTTAGGGTTTGACAAAAAAAATATAAAAAATTAAAGAACAAAAAAATCGGTTTTGGTTTCATTCAAATTATGGTTTCTGAGATAGAGAACCATGGGTATCATGTAAGAATCAGAATTGAACCAAAAACTGATGGATAAAATCGAATATCCGAATATATATTATATTTTTTAGATATTTTAGTTTTTTTTCGGATAGTTTTTATTTTTTTCAAATAATTTTTATATTTTCGGATATTTTAGTTTTTCTTCAGATAATTTAGTCTTAAAAATATTTAAGGTATTTTAATTTTTTTCGAGCAATTTTTGTATTTTGAGGTACTTTTTATATTTCGGATCTGAAATATTTGACTGATATTAAACCATTCGATTATTTTTTAGTTTTTTTAATATAGAACTGAACCGACCCGGAATCGAGAATATCCGACTCTAATTGAGTTAATTCATAAGAGGAAGTAAAAGGTAAGATAAATTTATTGATTTTTCTTATTTCACCGGATTTCATGAATTGATCAAACCTTTTTCTTCACCAATAATCCCAAATTGGGGATAATAATAATTAATAATATTTCTATAAAAAAAAGAATTTAGAATGGTCGTTGATACGCACACCAAACAGGAACTCCGGTAACTACACGACCACCATAACCAGCCGTCGTAGCAGCCATTGAAGAAGAATTCCTCTGTTTCCACATTTGACCATTCTTCTCAGCCGCAGCAGCTTGTGAAGAACACGCACCATAATCAACCGGAGTCGCAGCCGTGAGCAACTTATCACCACCGTCTGGTTTAACCATAATTGATAAATTAAAAAGTCCACATTTATCTCCATAAACATCTCTTAACCTGTAACTTAAGAAATTCAAATGCCCTAAAGGAGCAAATCCTCCAATGAAATCAGTTACAGGAATCTTCACTTGTCCAATAAGCTTATCACCATTACCACCACTTGTTCGATAAAATACCTCAATGAATATAAACCTTACACTTCCGTTTATTGGTATATCCATTTCGATTTTATCTTTCCAAATTGGATTACTTTGACCCAATTCATCAAGTTTTGATCTTTGTGATTTTTCATCGATTTTAATGACGCAAAATGTTGTCTTTCTCTTCAATGGTTTTCGATCAATTTTGAGTCCTTCAGCTGATATTAACTCTATCTCCAATGATCTTTTCATTGTTGAATACGACATCGTTTTTGTGTTTGATTTAGAAGTCTAATCCTCTGTAAGAAGATTCCTTATTGTGTGTTTTGTGTTGGTGAATGTTGAGAAGATGAGTTTCTCTGTTTATATAGTTCTTGTAAGAGAAGTCACGTGGCTTTTTCTATGCGGCTTCTACTCGCTTTCCAAATTTTAAATATTGTTTTAATTTTTTCCCGGAAAATTTCAAAATATTTTACTTAATAGAATAAAGGGTGAACAAAAACCGAAACTCAAAATTTAAACTTGACAAAAATTATCCAAACTGAAAATACAAAATATCAGAACAATTATTATTTTTTAAGAGTTTGGATATCCGAACCAATACATGTATCATTCGAAACTCGAAAAAAACCCGAATGGATATATGAACTTATGATCATTATGTTAAATATATGGTTATGTATAAATTTGTTATTATATATGCATAAATATATTAATGGAGAAATATATTTTAAATATTAAATTGTGTAATTAAGTGGACTAATTAGCTTTTTAATGCCTTATATATTTATTTTTATATTAAATTTTATAACTAAGTTGGATTATAATAAGAAAATAATGTTTATAATCTTGTACAATAATCTACATTTCATCTGATAATTGAATTAAAACGAAAAATCATATTTAAACCAATTACTAAACCAGTTTAATACTAATTAAAATTTTAAATCGATTCAAATCATAAAATTTAATGCCGTTTTGATTTGATAAGATTTTTAATAAAAAGGTGTGGGATCCAGTGGACACTCTGATATTAGCCTTCAAGGAGGCCTTCGACTGGGTTTATGCTCACAAAAAATCCTGAAGCTTATGACAGTGGACAAATGGGGGCAACCAAGATTACCCATGTCAGATGATATTCATGGTAATAATGTCTGTTTGGTTGATGGATCATAATAAAAAGATGTGAGTACTCGTGGTCTAGGGTGGGTCTTTCAACAATCAGTGGGATCGAGGGGTATGTTCCAGGGACGTTCGGCTCTTCATGCGGAATTGTTAAGATTGATTTGGACTATGCAGAGTTTACATGAGTTGAATCAAAGTTGTCATACTTTCTACACTTATTCTAAAAATCTTATTGACGTGCTCGCGAATCCTTCTGACTAACTGGCGTATAACTCAGAGTTGTCTGATATTGCGGACTATCGTTGGAGTTACCCAACGGTAATCTTCAAGTATTGCTCCCAACGCCTTAATACTTAACGGATTTCTTAGTTCGTGCAGCACGGAAACGCAAATGAAGATTCAAGTTTGTTGGCTCGGATTTATCCACGTGGATGCCTAGAGATGATTAAGTTGTTTTTAATTTTTAAGCTTTTTAGTTTTAAATTTTTTGGTGACAAAAAATAAGGTCGTTTTCTTTTTTTTTTTTAATAAAAAGTTCGGATTTATCCAAACTCAAACCGAAGCTAAAATACTCAAAACTGATCCAAAATTATAAAATATTCAAACACTTTCTTGACCTCGTAACCGAAAATCCGAAAACTTGAAATACCCGAATGTCCACCCAAATAGAATGGAACATTAGACGACTTTTATTTACTTTTTTAATAAACGATAAAGATTCTTTTCTTTTTCTTTTTTTGACGGCAAACGATAAAGATTCTGATTCTGATTTGTATTCCATATGTAAAATATTATTATTTGTTATTCGGTGCTCGTTTAAAAGTTATCTTTTATTATATACTAGATATATTTTTTAAAAACATATGAGAGTCATGACGTGGTTGTAGTGTGTAGGATGGTTCGAGGAGGTTTGGTTTTGCCGGTGAAGTTTGATCAACGTATGTGTGCGGCTTGTGTACGTTTTAAACGATACGTGTTGCAAACTTTTATATTGCTTTGACTTCACTATAACGATAGCTATTATTTTGTGGATATTTGGTTGGATTATAAATTAATTAAAGCAGAATTTAAACTAAGGGTTTTACTATGTTTTTTATAACTAAAAAGAGTTCAAACCTTCGGTTTTAATTTTTTTTTAGGCCTGGAATCAACATTTGCTAATATCTGGTAATATAACGTAAAACATCTTTCTTATCAAGAATCGAGTTAAAAACCCCATAAAACTAACTCCTGAGATGAAACCACTAGTTCAACGCACCGTTAGTTTTTGTAGGACCGATTAAAACCGGATCAAGAAAAACGATATAAAACGAATAAGA